>CM061044.1:65521016-65828362 GCA_030762985.1 Adelphocoris suturalis
GATCGTAGTTTTAGTTGGCTAGCGTACGTCATAAGGCCCGTCCAGACTCCTCGGCGTGTCCTACTTCGAGTTGCCACAACCTATACTTCTATAATTATATACGCATGTTTATATTTCTCGATTTGAGCTCCTATCTATTCAAATAGTTATTGCCTTAATAATATCTTTATCTAAGTACGTACGAAAAGTCGAGAGGATATGTTATTAAATATGCGTAGGAAAAGCTTTGGTATTAACACACAAATATGACCTTGAAAAAAAACATACTTATGCCTCGAACAAACGCTGGCGCCGTACCCACCACAAGCCACGGCGCCGGCGCCTCCTCTCACTCCACTCTCCCGCTCCCCCCCCCCTCCTCCACCCACCGTGACCCCCTGCCAAGCGTGCCAGGCGTGCGCGCGTCTAAAAAGACACTTTTTTGCCCGTTTTTGGCCCATAGTATCTATGCGAGTAAAGCGATCGGGATGGTTAAACGTTAGGACCAACTAGACCCCAAATGGAGTCTATGTGCGAAAGAACGGGTTTTTCAAGTCAATTCTTAGGCCTTTTATGGCCCGGACGGCGGACGGACATTTCAAATTTGGATTCTACATACCTTGAAACGTAAAGTGACAAAGTTTGAGGGGGGGTTATAAAAATGTTTTGCTACACGATCACATAGGCTTATTATTGGAAATAATAAACCAAAAAGTCGATGTAATTTTCTCAACCACTTTTTGGAGAATTTCGATGGAGTTTTACGGCATTTTCCTAGGGAAACAGTACCATACTGCAACTAACCATTTAAAATCCGAAAGTTTTGCTAAAAATTTTGTTTTTAGCATGAATTTGAACTAATTAAAAAAATGCCTATGGTTAAAGATATTGTGGAGTTCAGTAGGTAATATCATAAAGAAACGAATGCGGCCTATCTCATCAAAATAAGGAATAAATTAGCTGAGAACAATTTGTTATAAGGTAACGGGGAATTCTGAGGTATGCTTAGGCCGCACAGGGGGTGGGAGAGGCTTCTCGAAGTCACGCAAGTTCAGCCGGCTGCTGGTAGATGGCAGTACCCCCCCCCCCCCTGCCTAATTCGTAGTTTAAGAGAAAAAGAACAACATAAAATGCATACGAGACTGCAGTACACAGGTGACAAAAACTGCAGATTTTCAGCATCTATTTCTGGAAAGTAGCAAAATCAGAGATGTAACTCTCTGTGAGCCGATGTGAGAGTCAGTAGAATAGGAGGATGGAACAATGTTATCAACATCAATACACTACATTACTTAATATCCTTCTGTCTCCCATTCCTACCTAACCAGTTCAATTTCATTTCTTCTTCTAGAATTGTAAAACGATGTAATATGTAAATGAAGTTCTTTTTTTCCAGCAAACCACTTTCTTTGCCCACCTCAAGAGACTGTTGCATGTGCTAAAGGGAATTGTTGTCATGTTAAGGATTCCGAAGTGAAACTCACGTTTTTTATTAAAAAAGCTCTACCAGACACTCGCCATCGACTCTTTCTATCCAACTGCCTTGACAAACTTTCAGTTGATCTGGTAGGTTGATCCACACTGCACGCCTTTAGGTTAAGAACACAGAGGGGCTTGGCAGGTTGCTGGGTTTGTCACATACTCTTAGCGGGCCATTCACGATTGCTCTAACATGCCAAAATGTGACAACTGCTCCAAAAACCGATCATGAATGGAAAAACCGAAATGGAAGCACTTCTGTGAACATGTAAATACTGGGCAGGCTAGAAGTAAAATTGTCGTTGAAATGGCGATGAAATACTTCACAGGCATTAGTTGAGCGGTTGTTGACAGTCGAAAATCCAGCCCATAGCTAAGGAGGATAAGTTGAAGATGGAAAAACGTATTTAGTCTTTGCTCACTAAACTGGATGATACTATGATGTGCAGGATAATGAGAAGTCAATAAATGCAGTAGTTGGAATGATTTATTTGATGGCTCCCTGGCTACTTTTATACATGGTGGGTGTTGGCTAACTTTGATTCCTCTGTCACCCATCCATTGGCCGAGTTGTTGACATCATTAGACGTCTTAATCTCCCGGTTAATAGAGGTTGGTCGAGCTGGTGAATTCCCTTTTTAAGAGATGTAAGAGGTGTGACTTACCTGTTTTTCATTTCTATTTTTGATTTATTTATTTATATATATTTTTATTATTATTATTTTTATTTATGAACGTGGTGTGTGTAAAACGGTTTGTTCACTGAGACCACCAAACCAGTTTCCAACCCACTTGAGGTGTTCGCTGTGTTCTCTGATCATCAGAGCTCCCCCCACCTTCCATCACTGCCTGTTCGCAGAGGTTTCCAACCCGTTGCGGATATTCAAATCGGTCAGAGCTTTTTCTAGCTGACCACTTTCTGACTGTTTACCCCCTCCATTCCAAAGGCACAGCAGCCAATGAAATCATTCAAATTTTAGCCTCTGTTTTTGCCACTGTTTCACGCCTCTGAGTATTTCAATTATAAAATGGATGGACTCCAATCTCAAACCGGTTTGAAAGTTTGCTGAAGTCACGCAAGCCCACTTGACCTGTCTCCAACGATTTTGAAATGGTTTGCAAGTCACTACCAATCGCCTCAGCGAAAAAACCTAAAGTATCCAAGTTGAACTTACTTGCACAGGTAGGAGCCGTGCATTGGCTAGCATACCAATTGTTTCTTTAGCTACTGCTTAGACATTTCTTTTCACTTCACTTTTATAATTTTATTCTATTGTTATTCTACGATATATTTTAGGCAACGAGAATTGAGAAAGCATATTCATACAGTGAAAGTGACGAAGCTAAAGCAACTGCGATTTTGATGAGTGGAATCGTTGACTTTTTGAGGGCAAGTTCTAGAATTCAGACTAAAGAAATGCTAGCTTTCACTCGTCTCCAAAAAGAAAGAATCAAGATTGTGAAAGATCGAGTGGTGAGTGCATAAAAAACATTTTAAATACGCATTCTTCTTGGGGATCGTCTAGATAGGAACCTACCTATTTATGTAACTGCTAATGCCACAGGTATCCCTAAAAATATTTATCGTAACGTTTCAACTCGAAATATTTCAGACTGAGGTTCAAGAGGCTTTTGAAAGTCGAGAGTTCAAGAAGGCTAACATCAATGAAAAACTCAAACTGGCTGCTAAATTGTGTAGAACTTTAATGCGATTAGTTGATGATGTGAGTGCTTTATGTATTCTTCAACATGATAGTAAGATTCTACATTTGTGAAAATTTCAAACTTCGTAACACTTGAAAAACTTTTAATCAGTACCACCTGATGAAAAAAATAAAATTAAAAAAATAATGTACCTACCTCCCAAATTTTGAACATGATAATAATAATAAATGTATAGGTACCAATTAATTATTTGGCACATTTCAGTATGAAAAAATTAAAATACTTCTATTAAAATTTCCAGCCTCAAGATAATTTTCCTTTGCTCATCTTCAAAGTGTATGCTATGAACAGAGAAGTATTGGCATATACTCGATTTTCACTTAGAGAAATAGTGTTTTCGACTGAAGAATATGAACGTGGGAGATATTGTGGAGTGATTCAGATGTTGAATCTTAAAGTAAACATTTATTTTCCTTTACGTTTAGCTTAGGTATGCAAGTTATAATATAGGTAGCAATTTCGTTTCTGTTATGATCAGAACAGGTGAGTTCAAAACCAACACACTGACAGTGACGGATTAATAGAATTTCCTGGGTGGGGGCGGTCCTCAACCGGGAATACCCCCCCTCCCCTCCCGAGAAATTTTTCAAAAAAGATCTTGAAAAACTAGCAGTTTTATTGGTTATAGACCCACACTTTATATCAGGTATGTAAAAATTAACATGAAAAACATAATTATTATTTGCACAAATTTTAGCTTGGTTACCAAACATCCATGTACACAAAAAAAAAAAAAAAAAAAAAAAAAAAAATTAAATTAACAAAAAATAAAGTGATTATAGGTAAGTATTTTTTTTGGCAAGATTATATCGAAAAAGGCAGGGAATGACACATAAAGCGCTGGAGAACTTTAGTACTCGTGATGTAATATTATTAATAAATTATACACTCATATTGTAAACACAGGATTAAATAATAATACACTCTTTACTTTTTCAATTTACTTCAGAAGTAAAAAACCATTTAATAAACACTAACGATGAAATTAAGTGAATAAAGTACATTTTTGTTTAAAGATGAAAACACAAGTAAAATATTACCTCGTTAAACATTTTTTGTCTATTACTTACTGGTAAATATAAAACAGTAATTCACTTCAATCGAAAAACACTGGTTGCAATTAGTTAAGAAAACACGATTTGTTTCTTTCTTCGTCGAAACAGTGGGTAGGTTGATTATGTATTATGGCTATTGATTATGTATTGTTACCGTTACCAAAATCGGTAAACGAGAGACAAATACAGTAGGTTCCTACCGTAACTTGTGAAATAAACTGATGAACACAAACTTATCCCTATTAATTAAAATTGTATTCTTTACTTGCTGCCTTATGTTTTTAAAAGAAGAAAGATGTTACCTTCCATGCTCGTTTCTTGACGGAGCTACACTCAAACACTAAAAAAAAAACTTTATTTCGCATTTAACATGGTTTGGTTTCTACTGCTCTTCTACTAACAAAAGGGCGACGATGGACGACAGCACGACACGGACTCAACACCACCGTTGCCATCCTGCTTTGATGATTTTTCCCTCAAGCACTTCTCAGAGTTTACTGACGAAAATTCTGACACTACCCTCGTAAATCTCCGATTGATACCCCGTGGCACCTACGCAGTCTGTGGGCCTACTAAAATTCAAACGAACAAATTAGTAAATTGGCCGTGACAGATTAGTAAAACCGGTACCAATCATACCAGTTTCCCCACAGTATAAAGTTCCTTAATCTATACTCGTTTTTTTTTCAACCTACAAGCGCGACGGCGTGATTCTATTCTGACTCCCTTGCAAGAATTTTTTTCTTCTGCCTCTCGGGGGGGGGGGGGGGGGGGCGCCATCCTCGAGTTGTTGGAATGCTGCATTTGGCGATAGATGAGGATCCAAGAAGTGGATAATCAATCTTCTCCGAACATAGCACATAATATGCTATTAGTACGAGTTGTACCTTATATGGTGCTGTCACACTCCCCCCACTCTATGTAGCGCGGATTTAGCCCCATTGCACCTCTGGGGCGACCTAAGTCCGTGACATGGTTGAAAACTTTTGTGACATACAAGGAGTACTGCAACTCAACTATGACCAGCCCAAGGGCCAAGATGCCAATTCTAGGGACAACATGATGGATGCTAACATTCACATAATAATTGATACTAATCGAAACACAACTGTTTCTATACAATGGGATACTTAAAAATAGTATAAAGGGATACTTATGGTCCAATAGTTGCGACGTCGTATCATCAAATCGTTGAAACTTGAGTTTCGAGGGCTCCGATGCGGATGCGCACGTGTCATCTACGATTCCATTTATGATGGGCAGAAGCCTTCAAAAGTCGAGTTTCGAAATAGAATCATCGAGAAGTACTGGCTTGACTATTTTACAAATAATAATTGTATCATTTACAACCTGGTTAGGAAGTCACCTGTGCTGATAAGGATTCCCCCAATTCTCACAAGGGAGCTGCTCAAAATTTTGATTTTTGAGGATATGACGAGGGAGCCTCATGAAACCATCACTTTTCCATAATTCGTCTTTCGATGATTCAATTTACGAAATGCACCATAAATACATTCCTACCCTTAGTAGAACGTTTAGGTTAAAGTATCCTTTGATAATTGGCCTGAAAAAATTGTTCTGGAGACTCAAATGATACAAGAGGTTGTAGAAAACTAGAAACATAGGTCTTAAGTACAAACATACCTTTGCAAATCAGAAAAATACTGTTATGTAGGTACCTATCTATGTATGATGTGATTATTTTTGTCATTTTATGTTATGTAGGTACCTACATTACAAATTAGTTGTATAGGTGTGTGTTTTAACGTTCATTAATGAAATTTAGCGATTGATTCGCTAATTCAAAGATGTCACTAGGTAACAGCACATGATTTCTCCAAAGTTCTCGCACTTAGAAGTCCGAGGTCTTTTCCTTGGAGTTCTAACCCTAAGGGAGAGCGAAAGGATTAATTTACAACTTCTGGGTGTTTTAAATCGATTCTTTGGGATAATTGGTAACTCGACTTACCTTTGGAAAAATATGTGAGGGATTATGTATGGTAGGGATGAATAGAAGAGTGTGTAACATGTAGGTATGTAGTTAGGTTAGGTAGGTACCTACCTAAGCTGCATAGTAAATAGTCGTCTATCAATGCCAACCAAACAATCATTACTGTTAGGTAGGTACCTTGAAAGTTTTTCAGGTCTAGAATTTGAAGACGTCAGCCAATAAACGCTACTACCTACCCTTTAGGGTTGAAAAAAATTGATGCCAAGCTTCTAGGATCAACTAGACCCCAAATTTGATTTTCACTAGACCCAAATTTCATAAATTTTTGTCTTGTAGGTAGTGTTTACAAAAACTGTGGACATCGGAAGGACCGATATTTTTAAATTTGTTTTTGGGATTCTACGCGTCTTGAAACGTAAACCAAAAATTTTGAGGGGCGGTTAAAATAGAGGTGCATTAGAAGATTTGAACTTTCCGCCTTTTGGTCCTTCGTGGGTGAGTGTGCAATTCCACGTCGCAGCGCTCTCACCTTTACCATGGAGCTGATGTGTTTACTCAGCTTTTACGGCTCCATCATGGAATGAGGAAGATTATTCAGATTCACTCGATAATCTTTTTTTTGTATTATTATTTTAGTTGGTTATATTTTATTTAGTATTTCATCTCGAGGTGAAGACAACAGATTTTTTTAAAGCATTTGGATATTTTGGTGCGTTATCAGATCCCCGATAAGTGTTGTAGCCACCAACAAAATGGCAACATTGCCATCTAACCTTTAGCTGTCCAAATTGCCCTGTCATTTTCGGTTTTTCGTTTCTCATTCTCATCATTTTCGAGGATTTGTAATTCTCATTCCATTTCGTGATTTCGTTCAGTGCAGTGGTGCTGTCACAGTGGGGTGCACGATGCAGATTGAAATTCTATCTACTTCAGGGTCAAGACCAGTTTGTACGGTTGACAACCTTTCTCAATCTTCCTGTATCAAAGATGTCAAAAAAGGAATTTATTCTCAGAAGAAGAAGCTTTATCCCGATCGCCAGAGCATCCGTCTTGAAGCCAAAGGTAAAAGCTTAAATGATGATGACACTTTGACTAGTCTGGGCTTACAGAACGGTGCCAAACTTTATCTGAAAGACCTTGGCCCGCAAATCGGCTGGAGCACCGTTTTTCTGGCTGAATACGCCGGTCCATTAGTCATTTACTTGTATGTTTACGGGAGGCCTTGGATATTCTATGGGGATACTTCTGGGGCCCCTATTTCCACAACTGCTCACATTGCCGCTGCCTGCTATACTTTCCATTATGCCAAAAGGCTATTCGAAACGGTGTTCATACATAGATTCTCCCACGGCACAATGCCGATCATGAACCTCTTCAAAAACTGCTCTTACTACTGGCTGTTCACCCTCTATGTCGCCTACCACGTCAACCACCCTCTCTTCACTTCTCCTGGTGCGCTGCAGGTGTATGGCGGATTGGCTGCTTTCTTGATCAGCGAACTCGGCAACTTGAGCATCCACATCCTCTTGAGAGATCTGCGACCTCCTGGCACCAAAACAAGGAAGATCCCATTCCCCAACAGTAATCCACTTACCAAGCTTTACAATTGGGTTTCCTGCCCCAACTACACTTACGAATTCTACTCCTGGCTGTCTTTTACTATCATGACTCAGTGCCTTCCTGCTGGATTGTTCGCTCTGGCTGGTCTCTACCAAATGTCCGTCTGGGCCCTCGGCAAGCATCGTAACTACAAGAAAGAATTCCCTGACTATCCCAAGGGTAGAAAAGCCATCCTGCCGTTCATTCTTTAATTCTTAGATTTTTTACCCTAGATCTAAACTATTGAACAAGTGTTGTTGACTGTCAATTCATTCCCTCTCTTATTAGCTAGATATTTAAATGCAATCTATGTACCTTTAAATCGTGTTATCCTTTACAATTCAACAATTTTTATCTATGCGTAATCGCTACAAGATTCCCCCTTTCTCAAGCTTCGTTCTATATAACGATTCTTCGTTTTATAACTTCACTATGTAATTTATCTTGTCATTGACTTGAACCTCATTACATCCCTCCATCAGTCTTATTTCATTAGTTATTCATTCCTTCCTCATTGTTATGCAGTTACGTCTTTTGTTCATTAAATTTATGTGGGAATACGTGTATGGCAGATTACCTCGACCTTTATAAATGACTGCTAGTATGTAAGGTGAGTCTTAGTCTTATATTCGGGCTGGTTCAAACTATTATTGAGTTAATTATTCTCAATTGTGATTTAATTTGTGTTAATTTTATAATAAAATCTTTAATTAGATGAAGTGTTTTTGTTGAAAGATTCATGGTTCCCACTCGCTGGTTTTACAAGTTGTCAAGTAGGTATGTAGTAAATACAGGGTGGTGGCCCCAACTGGTAAAGTCGGAAAACCTGGAATCGTCAGGGAATTCTTTGCGTCGGGTAAAGTCAGGGAAATGTCAGGGAATTTAGCAGAAACCACCAAATGTCGGGGAACTTTTTAAATTAAAACTTGGTGTAATAATTTAAAGCGTTTTTAGGTATATTATAACTCCTAAACAATCAAACTTCAATAGCGTACTTTATCATAATAGGTACATATTACTTCATAGGTGAGTTATACAAATGACAAAAATAATTATCAAGAGTTGTGGTTAAACTTTTCAAAAGTAACAACGCTACACGCACATAAAAAGTGAATGGATATGCCACTGGCTTCCCTGGTAACTACCTCACCTAGAGTAAACCATTTGTGAGAAAAATCAACTAGGAAGAAAAAACCCTGCAGAGTAGTGGATTGATCCAGTAAGAGTCCCAAAACTAGTTTGTATTCATAAGCTAGGACTTTTCAGGAGGGTTAAGGAGGGGGAAATTGGCCCATTGGAATGTGGAGTCATGTGTTATAAATTCACAGAGCAATTTTCCAACGAACGATTTTTGTGGGATGGGAAATCAAGAAGTTATACTCTCTCTGGCAACGATTGGTAGTAGGTGAAAAAAAGTGTGACATTTTTTGCTGGCGGACGAAAATTTTGAATTATCCGCAGAGCTAAGAAATCCATGTAAGGAAAAATGTACTTCAACAAATAGCTTAAGATCACAAATTGAGAGACCATAAAATATGAAATAAAAAGTCATGCAGCATGATCGTATGGGTGAATTTTCGTAAATTATCGTATTACATTTAGGTTAAATTGTTATGATATTTGAGCACTTCGAGGGCAATGCAATTGTTTAATATAAGTAGTCTGTTATTTCTTCTTTAAATTATATAGCATTAAAGGTACGATAAGATGACGAGGAAAAAAAAATTGAATTTGATATTTCTTTTCAGGGAAATCTGAAGTTTGGTTAGGGAAAAGTCAGGGAAATTAAAAATTCACATTTGGGGGCCACCCGGAAATAGACTGCTGACAGTTTCAATTACCACATTGAAAAAGAATTCCCACTTTATCTTGAAAAAGGTACCAAGAACAGAATATCATGTGGAAAGACCTGACAATATGTAGTAGACTGACAACGAAGTTCGAATCGTTTTGACTGGGAAAAAAAATTGTTTGCGGGTCTTTTCTGCTTCGGACCTTGTTTCCTGGCTTGTTCCGAATGTAACAAGACCAATTTCGTCCTATAATATATTATCCTTCTGAAAATATCTGCTCAAGAGCCGAGTTAGCTTTTTTAATGGTAACCGCTCGATACGTACTGGTAGCTACGAAATCAAAATTTAACGCCCTGAAGCGATTTTAATCCCATTATTTTATGTTTTTGGGCTCGTTGAACATTATGATGTGCTAGAAGTGGAGGCGTAGGACTCGTATTTCGGTTAATAATCAAAAGCTAGGCGTCAAAAATCGCTGATTAGAGTGGATTTTTCTTGATGTTCAAAAAATCAGTTGATAAAATTAATAGAAATAAGGGATTTTTCGCCGGTTTCACCTAGTTTTGATTGGCAAAAACTATTTATGAGTGTCTCCTCTGCCTTGGACTTTGTTATATGACTTATTCTGAATATGACGACACTAAGGTTGTCCCATAATACATTTTTCTTCTCGAAATATCAGCTCAAGAGCCAAGTCGACTTATTTAATGGTAACCGTTCTATGTTTAATAGTGGCTAAAAAATGAAAATTTCAAGCGGTGAAAAATCCCTTATTTCTATTAATTTTGTCAACTGATTTTTTGAACATCAAGAAAATTCTACTCCATCCACCGATTTTTGACACCTAGCTCTTGATTATTAACCGAAATACGAGTCCTACGCCTCCACTACTAGCACGTAATGTTCAACGAGCCCAAAAACATAAAATAATGGGATAAAAAGGGCTTCAGGGCGTTAAATTTTGATTTCGTAGCTACCAGTACGTATCGAGCGGTTACCTACCATTAAAAAAGCTAACTCGGCTCTTGAGCAGATATTTTCAAAAGGATAATATATTATAGGACGAAACTGGTCTTGTTACATTCGGAACAAGCCAGGAAACAAGGTCCAAAGCAGAAAAGACCCGCAAACAATTTTTTTCACAGTCAAAACTAGGTAAAAACGGCAAAAAATGCCTTTTTTTCCATCACTTATTTGGACTGATTTCTTGAATATCAAAAGAAATGTACAGCTTCTGCGCTTGCAATAATGGCGGCACCGTGTTCCGCGACACCGAAAACATAGGAATAGAGTATAAAAAGTGTCCAGACGCATGGATCTTTCATGTCCTAACCGTCTTTTTGTCCTAAGCGTCTAGTGTTCTAAAATCGATAATTCAATTATCAAAAAACGGGTTTAGGAGACCTCAAGGGGTTTTCGGTTCGGAGTGAAATTTTCAGGAGTTGTTCCTCGCGCAGTTGTTCCATCTGATGCAATCATCTGAGCTTTGAGCCTCTCAAAAATTCGAACTTCCGTTTTTTTCGTTGTCAGTCTAATATGTAGGAATGTTGTCACGACAAGTCGTTGTATTTTGCCCCAAAAAACCTCGCTTAATTGTTGCTCAAAATCTAGTGCCTGTTTTCCCCACGAGATTCATTAGGAATTAAGTTGTCATCGACTTCTTCCCATTTTCTCTGTGTGGAGGTAATAAAATTATAAGATTGATTCCTACTAAAGAAGGTAAGGTATTTACGAGTATGTTACTGGTGTTGAACTTCATACTACAGAAGATCATTATTTTTTACTATTTTGTCCAGAAAGAAACTTGAACTTAGCCAAGGTGTAACAGATCTTGGCTTAATCTGATCTCGTCTATCGATATCTATTTATGTAACTGCAGAAAAAATTCCAAAAAAAAAAAAAAGAAAAAAAACAGGATTTCCCCTCACATTTCGCATTTTTTTTAGAAAACGAGGGGTTGGGAAGTGTGTTCTATGAAAAATCCTGGAAAGTTTGTGCACAATGAAAGTGAAAACAAGCATAATGGAAAAACGAGCTTTAAAAAAAAAAAAAAAAAAAAAAAAAAAAAACGCTGCAAATTATTTCACAAAGGTTTATTATTTTAGTTGGCTTGCGTACGTCATAAGGCCCGCCCAGACTCCTCGGCGTGTCCTCTTTCGAGTTGCCTCAACCTATACTTCTATAATTATATACGCATGTTTATATTTCTCGATTTGAGCTCCTATGAATTCAAATAGTTATCGCCTTAATAATATCATTGTCTAAGTACGTACGAAAAGTCGAGAGGATATGTTATTAAATATGCGTAGGAAAAGCATTGGTACTAACACACAAATATGACCTAGGAAAAAACATATATATATTCATGCCTCGAAGGAACGCTGTACCCACCTCATGGTGCCGTGGTGTATTATATGGGTATAACACGTAAAAGTAATAAATATCCATTCTCCTACACCCCTCTGCTACGCCCGTGGTCACCCCAGACACCACAAGGTGCCCCAGCGCCTCCTCTCACTCCACTCACCACACCACCCCCACCTACCGTGACCCCCTGCCAAGCGTGCCAGGCGTGCGCGCGTCCGTAATTCTAACACTCAAACCTCGAAAAAGACACTTTTTCGCCCTTTTTGGCCCATAGCATCTATGCGAGTAAAGCGATCGGGATGGTTAAACGTTAGGACCAACTAGACCCCAAATGGAGTCTATGTGCAAAAGAACGAGTTTTTTTAAGTCAATTCGTAGGCTTTTTATGGCCCGAACGGCGGACGGACATTTCAAATTTGGATTCTACGCACCTTGAAACGTAAAGTGACAAAGTCTGAGGGGGGGGGTTATAAAATTTGTTTGCTACACGATCACATAGGCTTATTATTGGAAATAATAAACCAAAAAGGGACCTCGTATTCGGCACATTAAATAACGTAAGAAACCGACAAGCTCCGACCGGATGCAAGACCACCGCTAAATTTTGTAAAATAGTGTAATTTTTGTATTTAGCTGTGTTTTTGTGCGCAAGATTACATTAAAATTTTAAAAAATGTCACAAAATTTAGCAAATTTTCCGTTCTACAACCTTGTATGACCAAAACAATTTTACGCTTCATTTTATGTGTCTAAAAATTGAAAAAAGTCAATGATTTCCATTTTTTAACCAATTTCTTATAGTTTTTTCCCATTTTTCACACTCTAGAAGAAATTAATTCAAAATTTTTAATTGAAAATCGATTTGTCTCATAAAAAACCTACAAAATCCTCTTTTTTTAAAATCTGAATCCGACAAAAAATTGCTCTAATTATCTTCGAAAAACTGCTGAAAAAGCTTTTTTTTTTTAAATAGTTTTTTAGCTTAGGATTTTAGGTGAAGGATTTTTTTTTTAACTTTTGCCCTTTGAGACAATTTTTGCCTCTATTTTTAACAAGAAGGACAGAAAATTGCCCTTTGATTTTCAAGATTGAAAGATAGCTTTTCTAGGGTATTACTGAAAGATGAAATTAAAAAAAAAAAAAAATTTTTTGACACACCCTACTGCTCACCCAACATGGCAGACGTTTTTAACTACCTAAGAGAATAGCTATATATATATCGTTAGTTGTATTTTATATTACATAATGACATTCGTTCCAAGATTTCTTAATATTTAGAGCCGCTGCGATAACGTGATTTTTTTGTGTGAACATTCACTTCCTTAGAAAAACAGCAATTAAGATATTCTCTTAAAAGTAACGAGACTATCAGATGATGATGTTGATTATTTCTTTTTAACATATAAAAAGCGCGCTTTAGTATATTACCTATATTATTATGCTCCGTTGAGATGGGCACCTAACGGAATCTTCTCTACCGTAACACGAGATTTGCCATATCTTTGATATTATTCATGAGAAATCATCACGCCATTAACTTTGAAGGCCATTCCGATAGACAGAACTACGACTACTCCAGGTTCCATCTTCATTACCTACCTCTCTTGTCAGCTTACACGTCAGATCTAAGTAGGTTCGTCTTGTTCAGTTAGTTTATAGCGATTGCTTTCCTTTTTCCTGGACATGTAGAGCAATCTTCCTTGAGATCATCCTTCAACTACCCACTAATTTTGAATGTATGAATTCAAACCATTGGATGGTGAAAAATAGGTGTACATACCTATTAAGAAATCCACGTTTGTTGGTGCGCTGTTTTTAATATCTAGGTTTTTGTGTGTTTAATTAAAAAATGCCACTAGTTAGTTTTTTTTATCGGAAATATGTTCTTTATCGAGATGTAGACCCTACATACTTTGCAGTATTGTGATCTTCCTACAAACTTATTTTTTCAATAAATTCAATGTTTCTGACTATTGGAATGGGATTGGTGCAGTTCATCTAACCTCTTTGCACGAATATCTAATCTTTCGAACTATTTTTTCATTTTTTTTTTATTACGTATTTTTTGCAGACTAAAACAGAGGTTATAAATTAATATTAATACATCACTTGAAAATAAAAGATCAGCGGTTTCGTTGTTCGAATATTGGATTTACATTAGAATTCAGCGCGAAGTTACCTACAACTATCACCTTTTTGAGTTAAATTTAAGAGGTTTTGTGATTGCTAGAAGTCAGGAAACTCATAACTTGGAAATTATGCTGTAGGTAAGTTCTCGAGGATAAAAATGGTCGTCAGTCTCGGATTCAGTAGGTACAATGAGCAGTTTCACCACCTTCTATTTTCTTCTACTGAAATATACCTTCAAGAGCTTTTCAAAAAGATGTAACATAGCTAAAATCTCCCTTTCACTTTGTAGGTACTTGATGGGCTGTATCATCTAGCCTTTCTCTTGACCAATGGGACTCAAGCTCCCTTTCACCCGTGACTATTATAGCCTTACCCTTTCTATTGTATAGGTAACTCAGTTATTATTTGAAACTGATGATAACATAACCGTCGGAATCGATCTAACATTGTAACATGATATTTCGTGGAAATAGACAACGTTTTTATTAACTTCCATCATCTTTATATGATGGTTTATATTGAAAAGGGTTTCCACAGCCTCGTCGCGAGTGATTTAATTCGTTCCAGGACCTCACTTGTTTGCATTTGGGGCAAAAACTTCGTTGTATACTACTATCTATTCAACAATAATTGTTAGAATGGGATTTGGGTAAAGAACGATTCTTTCACTGACACATTACCCGTGTGGGTCATGCATTTTGGAAGTTATCACGCATTCGTTATTTATTTAGGTTTTTTAAATATAATTCAGTTAGTTGTTAACAAATTACACTACTAGGTACCTACGTACCTCAGTTGCCTTACCATTATCCCTTTCAGAATACCTTTACATTAGTGTCTTAGTAGTCAACACCTGTATTTAATTACAAACTAAATCACTGGCGACGAAGTTGTGGAAACCCATTTCAAAACGGAAGTTTGTTAAAATACGTCTATTTCCAAGAAACATACAGAGTTACAATTATAAATCGATTTCGACGGTTTGGCCAGTATCAGTAACAAACAATGACTGAAGACACGTTAGAAAGGACACAGCTTTTACAGTCACAAGTGAAGGGAGATTGAATCCCATTGGTCAAGAGAAAGGAAAGGGGCAGGAAGAAATTTTACAAACTGTCTATCTGTCAAATCAAAATTGTAATTATAACTGGATTCCTTAAGATGTTTCGCAAATGAAGATTTACCCTTATTTTCCCTGAAATCCTCCTGATGCTCGTCTATTTTTTTCCCTAAATTTCCTACCAGTCTGACCGCTATATTCGTAGCCACAAGAACATTTTAATTTATAAACCCCACTTTTATCCTAAACATTGATTTTGTCCTTAACGGATCCTAGTAATGCTTCAAGACTATTTTTAGCTTTAAAACTTACTTTGTAACCTCTCGATGATAAAATTTTGCCGATTTTATCAGAAATTTTCCCATAATAAGGTAAACTTATCCATTGTTTTTCTTCTAAAGTTACATCTTCCCTAGCCAGATTGGAAACTTTTTTCTTATTCTTTTTCCTAAGAACCTTATCCCATATGGTATCAACGAGATCTCCTCCATATCCGTTACTAGCCGCTATGCTTTTGATAATGGATTTTCTTTTGATAAATTTCGTTCACTCTTTTGAATAGATAGTGCTCGGTTGAACATACTATGGAAAGCTACATGCTTATGGACTAAAGGGTGATTTGAAGTACTATGGATCGTTATATCGTTATATGTATCTTTTCTTTAAATTGAAAAATCATGCTTCTCATTTACCAAAGAGATGGACAAATTAAGAAAATTTAGTTTATTCCCGCCGAATCCTAGGGTGAATTTGATAAAGGGATCTAATTTATTGATTTTTCCCGATGGCCTAACCGTCGAAATCGATTTAACATTGTAACTCTTTATTTTTCGTGGAAATAGACAACGTTTTTTCACTAACTTCCGTTCAGTATTTAATTGCTCGGTAGCCTACAGATGATTTTGTATTCTAATGCTTCTTGGGCTCGCAGGTTAATAGCTACGAAAAAAATCGAGTCAGGAGTGTTGAAATCCGCTACCTAAGTTGTCGTTCTGCCTCCCCTTACCTGCGTAACTAGTTTGTTTTTTATCTTCCAGTCACCGTGTTGTGTGAGGAAATAGAAGTCTGGCCTTCGCAAGGAGGCGATTATGAAGCTTAAATATTTCACGCTGGTCCCGACTTCCAACGTATGAGATAACTCGTGTTGTAGATAAATAGGTATATGAACCTTTTCAAGAATTTACCCAACGAAACCTATAGCAATAGCTCCAAATGCACTTTCAAATAGGTAGATACTGAGATTTAATCTGTCCCCTCACGTGTTTTCAGCCTAGGATGAATTTATTATAACGATTCACACCAAGTGCAAGTACCTAATGGTTGCTTCACATTATGTGTGGAACACGGAATTGTATATTGCATTGATGACTGTCATAACTCGGATTCTAAAGCTCAAAAACAACAAAAACTACTCCAAACAATTTTTCAAAAAAACGCTTAGTTTCTTAAATATTTTAATTTCTAGGGGGTTTTCTTCACTTTGTTGATACCAATCAACCTACCTACCTATCTATTATATTAGGTAGGTAGGTTTTCTGAAAATGGCAGTCAATGACTATAATTGGAAGAAATACGTTGACACAAAGGAAATAAGTTCCAATCATGCAGCCTGATCGTACATTATTGTATTACATTATGTTACATTGTTTTGAAATTTGTGCACTTTGAGTGCATATAAATTGCTAACTACCAATTTTATGGCAACAAACTCGTAAGATGTTGGAATTTTAGCTATTTTTTGGTAGTTTTAGCGAATTTTTGTATAAAATGAAGCTATTGCAATAGCCCTAAAATTTTCGAAATCCTTCATTGAAATTAGTTTTTAGACATTCCGAAAAGGATCCAAGAGTTTAACGCATTTTCATGTATATATATGTGTGTGTGTGTGTCCTTTCGGACGATACCTAACTTTCCTTATGATTGAGATAAAATTCCGTTCTTGCGCCCAAACATGAAGCATTCCAAACGAAAGGATGAGTTCGTTGGCCAGCATTTTTTGAGCACATAAATTGGTCAAATTTCAAAAAATATGCTAAAAAAAAACTAAAAATGGCTCAAAACGGCAAAATACTTAGTTAAATTTATATTTTTAGCAGAATTTGAGTCAAAAGAAGTTTATCAACGATGAACTAGATTAACTAGAACATTAAAACATTTAGGAACAAATCTAAGTTGAAAAATGTAACTGAATGTCATTAATATTTGCCGAAAAATATATTTAAAAAAAAAAGCATGATTTTATGAGCGAATTTTCTTAATTACATATAATAAAAATGTTAAATTGTATTGAAATTTGAGCAATTTCAGTAGAAGGAAATTGTTAAAAACCAATTTTATGGCATAAAAAAACATAATGGATAAAATTCGGTGATTCAGAAAAGATTTTGGATTTTTAGGTTTTTATAGATTTTTCAGCAAATATTAAGGACATTTTAGTACGTTTTTCAGCATAATTTCGTGCAAAATATTTTTATTGTCCTAGTTATTCGTAGATAATTTTATTTTGACTGAAACTCTACTAAAAATTATAAATTTAACGATTTTTGGCCGTTTTTAGCCATTTTAAATGATTTATTAGTATCTATATTTTTTTGAAATTAGACCAATTCAATATGCTCAAACATTACTTGCCAACGAATTCATCTTTTCATTTGGAAAGCTTGACTGGATTTTAATATTAATCTTAAGAAGAGTTGTCTTCTGGAATGACACATACATAATATTTAATTAATTTCTCTTCGCACCTATTCAGATATACGAGAAGACACCTCGTATTTATAAGGCACCCAATGTATAATGGACTTCGTTTAATAATTATGGACAGGTCTTTCTTCTGCGTAGAATGACTATACAATACAGAAATAATGAACCTTTAACCGAGCTCTGAAATGAGATACACACTGTTTAGCTGTAGAACGAAGAATAACAATATTTTATTGTGTATAGTTTACCCTACAACATACTCCAGAACAGAACCTTTGCGTAATTATTTGCAGAGTTTTATTTTTTTGGATTCTACGCATTTTAAAACTAACGAGTTTTGAGGTGGTGTAGGAGGAAGTTAACATTTTTAATTAATTAATTTTTTCAGCATGTAAATCCCAATGACAATTTCTTCGGAAGGATGGAGGTGTATTTATGGTTTGGTCTGCACAGATCTGTAGGTTTTGCGTTGCAAAATTTACCCACTGGGTATGAGGACATCTCGAGTCTTGTGGATCTCCCTAGAACCATAACTTATAAAGTGCACAATGTAAGTACTTACCTACCACTATCACATTATGTATAACCTATGTACAGTACATTACTTGTGGAAGTAGATTTCTAGTCAGTAGATCTTATTCCCGACAATCAATTCGTAAACAAAAAAAGTTGTTAGATTCCTACTTTTAGGTACCTATCTCTGGTACCACACACCCTGGGAAAACTATATTTTTGCAGTCCCTCATTATTCCTCTCCCCACCACTTCATCCCCAGCACTAGATTTGTAACAGTCCAAAAATATTTGATACCTCGACAGGAGTTCGAACTCGCGTCCTTACAACTTCGGGAAATTTCCCCTTAGTCATAACACTCCAACGATTTGAGCTATGAGGCCGGGGTGATCAAACCTCTTCGACTGTGAGAGTTATTTTCCTGGAGCTAACATTTTCCAGGATTCAAATACCAGCCATCTCGGCTGGCTGCTGGCTCAGCAGATGCTCGCTGGACGAAGTCAGCAGTTGAGCGAGGTCATTGTCACAGTGTGTTTTTGACTCAAGTGAGTGAGGAAGTGAAAGGTGCTACGACAGGGAATGTGATGTTTACAGTCTTTTGGCTCGAGAGAGATTTAATTATTATTGTTTAGTATTATTTTGGGTCCTATTTCGACTGCGCCACTGTAACGGCCCAAACATATTTGATACCTCGACAGGAGTTCGAACTCATGTCCTTACAACTAAGGGATATTTCCCTTTAGTTGCAACACTCCAACGATCTGAGCAATGAGGCCGGTGTAATCAAGCCTCTTCGACTGTGAGAATTATTTTCCTGGAGCGTAACAGATTCTGCTCTGATTATTGTCCGCTGGACTTACAAATTCAAAGCCTATTCCGTATAGACCTTATTGTACGTTGTTACACTTCAATTAGGCTACTCGTGTTTAACCATCGTTTGTGTTTAATGTTTATCTGACAGGCTGTTCTGTAGCTTTTATCCAAAGACACGAATTCCGTTAATCAAAAGTAATTCTGATACTAGTGCTAAGGGTACGAAAGTTTTGGTTTCTCATAAACTATTTAAATCAACTGTAATTGTTTGAATATGACTAGTTTTTGAGATGCGAGGGGTTTTGAAAACAAGTCATAAACAGATTATTTATTATAGGTAGTTTAATTTGTATGCAACACCCTTAATAGAACCAAAAACAGATTTCCCACTAGAGGTAGGTACTGGAAATATACCTATTAAGAATTTAAAGCATTATATTGATGGACCAGTGTTACTTGAATTTGCTGACAAATTAAATTGAAATATATATTTCACAAAATCTAATATACTGGGCAAAATCTGGAGCCATTGCAATAGCTTAATTTGCTAAAATTATAATAAAATGAATGAATGAAAATAACAGAAATCCCACCATTCTGTTAGATCTAGCTTGATGTATCTTAGATTGGGCTGTCAAAATTGTTTTTTTGGACCGACCATACGTTGAAACTTGTAGTAAAAGCTGAGTTACAACGCAAAGAATCACTTAACCTGGCCTCTCTAAGCAATATTTTTGACTTTCACAGATTTTTACCTTCAGAGCTCACATACATCAAGGATTTTTCCTACCCTGCGATGACACACAAGAAGGGCTCTGTAGTTCTTCTGTCAATGTATTTGTAGGTGCTCAGGTTGTAGCGTCCACGGTAAGTTATTTGATTTATTTATTTTTTAAGTGCGTTCTCCAATGGAAAGACGTGGATGCTATTCAAGGGTCATTAGCAGGATGGGAGGGGGGGGGGGGGGGGGTAGAGGGATCATTTTTAGGACGTCCCTCTGAAGCTATGTCTTATAGGCAAGGCTTTGTTAACAAGAGGGACGCCTATTGGAATTAATCTAGGGGGTGGGGGACAACCCAAGCATGAGAAGAAAAAAAACCGCATAAAAATCCGTTTCAGACCATTTTAATACCAAATCCGTGAAAGGAAAAAAAAAAAAAAAAAAAACTAAGTGTATGTCTGTGTGTTTGAGTATCTGTGTGTGTGCGTCAAGTTTTGCCACTCTTGAGTGCTCCCAGCCACAACCCTGGTGAGCCGGTGGTGCCCCCAGCTTCCACCAGAGATTCCTTACGCAGCATTATGTGCATGAGGAGCACACAAGTGCTGTCTCAAAAACTCCACGTCTGCTGGACCTGATGGTATTTCTCCCTGGCGCTGGAATAAAGCACCAAAGAATGTCAAGCTGCTCATCCTCAACCTGTTACTTCTATCGGGAAGACCCCTGAGAGTGTTGACCCCAGCCAGCACCATCTTCATCCCAAAGAAAGGAGGAAGTGGGCCTGGGGGCTATAGTCTGATTTCTATGTCGTCAGTAGATTTCTGCCACTTTCAAAAGATTCTGGCATCTCGCTTCCAAATGGCAGGTGTCATAGGTAAAATCCAGAGAGCATTTCGTCCAGCAGATGGTACAACGGAGAACCTGACTGTTCTCCAAACCTTCAATTCGCTGGCCCATCTCATAAATGGCAGCTCCATCTTGCCACTCTGGATGTCACTAAAGCCTTTTCGATCCTCGCCCAGGACCTCTGGTCTTCTTGAAGATCTGAAGACCGAAGTAATGAGGCTCGGGGAGCAGGTAGGCCGTATTGAAGGCTATGAGAGCGCCTACCTGTAGGAACTGGCGAGGCGGGCTGTTGAGAGGCCTGATAGCTTGGAAGACGAGGTTGCGGCTTATGTAAAGAGGATCTTTCCACAGGTTGGGGATGCGACCGTGCGGGACATTAGGGAGGAAATCCTCCTGTGTTGGTGCCCTGTGGAGGTCGCAAAGCAGCTAAGCAAGCAAGGATGGATGGCATGGTCACGATGTTGTTGCCAAGCAGATAGCAGGCTCTTTGTCATCCAGCGGTTGGGATGTCAAAAGGCCTGTATCACATGGCGAGTGACTGGGGCAGGAAGCCCTATGGGTCTGCCATAATCCTGGATGCCCAGGTTGTCAGTGGAAGTGTGGACATGGAGCTAAGATAAGTACATATGATAGAATTGATCTGCAACAAGCAGTATCTGAGCTAAAAGGAGTGGCAACCAATAACATCAAGGCCATGTCGTGGCGCGGGGTGTGGTGCGCTGAAAAGTGCCTTGGAGTAACTCGAGTTGGACATCTCGGCAGAAGTGCTCTGTGGTATCACCACCCGCGTCCTGAGGGGTTCTTACTTGAACTAGTGGTCGTTTTATAGGGGCACTTCCTTTCATCCCACTCTCCCTTCTCTTCCTTCAGCTTCTTGATCCCAAGGGCTCCCCATTTCTTTTATTTATTTTTCATTTTGTACTTTAATGGTATTGCCCCCCTCCGCCTTTGAGGGGAGATTTATTAAAAAAAAGTGTGTGTGTGTGTTTGTGACAAATTTTTTGTCTACGCCACCCAAGCCACAATTCTCAACCGATTTTCGTGATTCTTACTTGGTTCGATTTCACTTTTAGTCTAGTTGTGCAACAAACCCCGGAAATTTCAGAATTTCCGCCGTCGTGGGGAGTGGAGGGGATAATTACCGATTCTTTCAAGCGCTCCCCAAGCTATGAATCTCAATCGATTTTCGTGATTCTTATTTTGTTCCATCACGAATTTGAGGGAACCATAGGGGACCATCTTCACTCTTACCCGCACACAAGATGAAAATTTCATAGGAACCGGTTGAATATTGTGGAAATTAAGCTTGTTACAAGGATTTGCGGACATACACACAGACAAAAACACACACACAGGTACACACACTGAGATAGAGAACGACACCAAACGAAAGGTGTTCAGAATTGTCTAAAACGTAAAATGCGAGTAGAAATTTTACCACTGTAAATGCTTATTGGATAACAAATGGATTAAATCTATTTTCAGACTTTGCCCAAAACCGTGTCTCCTCTATGGGAAACTACATTACTACTTGAAAACGTGAAAATATATGGAGAGTTGAGTTTTCTGAAAGAACACCCTCCTCCCGTTGTGGTTGAAATTCATAACCTCACGCATTTGCCAATAGGTTAGTATTTACGAGTAGGTATGCAACTCAATTGGATTAATTTTCCAATTAGTTCAGGCATTCTTATGTATTCTTGTGCTTGTAATTGTTGCAGATCGTGAAAGAGTGGTGGGAAGATTTGTGACTTTACCTTTCATCTACATGTCCCAAGAAGATTTTGGCATGGATTATCCCCCACCTCTATCGTGGTATAAAGTCACAAAAAAAGGCAGCAACGTTGGAGAACTACTTGCGATGTTCGAACTGATACATGTTAGATTCTACTTATTTATATGTATACGTGCTATGCTGACCGTATTATTTTTATTTATGATACAGTTCGTACTGTTCTTAATTTATCCAAGTTTTCAGAGAGAATGTGTTGTTGATGGTGTGAGCCAATACAACTCTACAATTGTTCCTGAATTGAGAGAGCATATTCATCCTAAAACCAACAAATATAGGTAAGATGATTTCTACAATATGCTGTTGATTAATTTATTACGTAACTTTATTAAATTATGAACCAAAATCCTGTAACCTTAGATGATAGAAAGGTTGCATAGATTATATTACCAAATGGTGAACAATAATTAGACGGTCAACCTGGCCTGGAAAGGTTGATCTAAATGATGATATACTCCATTGTTATGCATGTTTTCCTGGTCAGCACTCAGGAGTAGTGATGGGACGGAATCACTTCAAGGATAAAATGACCTATTATTTAAAAGTCGCAGTATTCTAAATCATGCTGGAACTAACCTACCTGAGAAACCCCGCTAGCGGCTTCCGTAAGAGTTATTTGATGACAGCATAGAGGAGTGGTTAGCAGTACCGCCCTGTGTGAGAGAAAGTGCTGCAGGGTTTTTCGCCAGGTAATATGTACCTACCTTTGACGAGACTCTAGTCCCTGACTTGTTCTTTAGTTTGACTGCTTTCTGTGTAGCACTCCTAACGCTCCAATCTCTCTGTCGGTAGTAAAGTTTAGTTGAACATCGTTTTCTAAGGTCCTTCGTAGCTGTTAGCGATTCTGTTTATGTTTGCCATGAAATCCACCAACCAAAGAAATCCCCTTTCCTGTCCCAAAATACAGATGCCATGATCTTCCACTCTGAAAACTGACCTTTGAATTTTTTTCGCTGATGGGGAGTGGGCATGACTGCCTTTCTGTCTCTGGTAGATAGCGATATACCTAAGTTTTGTCCCCAGTCACAATCGAGTCAAGGAATGCTTCACCCTCCATTTCATTACAATGAAGAAATTTGCGTGCATCCAAAACGCGATTTTGGCGATGTTCCAGAATCAAAATTTTTTGTACCAATCTTGCACATTACTTCTTGTAATCCAGTTTTTCCGAGACAATTTCACCCAAAAGGCTTCGCGAGATGTGTGGAAACATTTCATGACACGACGATCAGTGCGAATTTGTTCATGAACTTGCTGCTGAAGCTCTTCTGAAATGAGGGATGGTCTCCCACTCCTTTCTTCATCGTGTGTGTCGGTACTACCTTCTTTAAACAGCCTAACCCACTTGAAACCATGCTGACGTGACATTACCTCAGGACCATAAGTTCCACAAGCTGACGATGGATTGGAGGCAGATTCGTGACGCAAAGTGACAATTTGATGACTGACCGAATCTCACATCTGCGGTAGGTGGAGCGAACAGCACCTTCAGAGGTTGACGGAATCGGTTGCTGCAACTACAATTTGCAAGGGATTGACTGTTGGGAACCCCCCATCGCGTAGTTATGCCAACCTTAACAAATAAAAAATCCCATTCTCCCTCCAGGGGACTTGTAACCTTATTTTCTGGATAACCCTCGTAATTAATGGCTGAAATATCGAAAAATCGAGATCTCGAAAACTTTCAAGGTAACAGTAAGGTTTTTGGGTCTGATTTGTAGACATCATTCCAAGGTATAAGATGAAACCACCCTAGTCGCTGTACATGCTTCCGTCCACACCTAAGGGCAAGAACTTTAGCTGGAAAAACAATCAACTACACGGGAGCAAATCTTGAAGAGTTTTTTGGTACTTCTCGTAAACACGAAAACAAGCTGTTAGAGTGAGCACGATGAATGCTAACCTTTTCGCATTGATTTCTCGTAGCGTTTTCGTAAGCCCAAAGAGAACTCTTAGAGACGTTAACCTGACTCTTGTAGTGATTCACTGCTCAAACTCAAATGTCAAACAATTTCCAAAATATAACGTGAAGTAAGAAACAGCGACCACTTAACTCTACATCATATAAAAAAGATTCAGCCGTGAAGAACACGAATCTTTAAAATGTGTAAAATGAACCTTGAAACGAAATCTTGAGAATGTAAAAGCTGAAATCTTTGATAAAACGTCAAAAGCAACAACAAAACGCCGCTAAATGCAGAAAAAATGCTAGTGTGATACGGCCTTAATGATCCTTCTGGTTGAGGTGCGGAGAAAAACACGAAAGAAAGACAAATTAATACAAAGGTTAAACCAACAACAAAAGTCAGGCGATTTTGTGGGGTGTGTATGTGTGTGTCCATGCCAACTGCACGATAGTTGCTAAGTTATTCTAGAGTGTTATCCTAGAGAAAGGTCAAGTTGTCTCGTAATTACGATTCCGAAAAAGCTGACTCTTTCCGTTCCGAAAAGCGTTTCCATGTTACGAAAACCTACTCGTTTGGGAAAGGCCATTTTCGTATATACGAGAAAATGAATACCTACGAGAAGTACGAAAACTCTCTCTTAACTCGTGGTATATAGCGAAAATCGCATTGTAACTGATATAATTCCAATGGAATCTTTAATTTACGAAACATGGTCAGCTCGAGTTATATACAGAAAATGAAGATGTGTCATTTAATTTAATTAATTTCTCCTCGGTAGGCATTGACACCTATGTAGATATATTTACATACCTGATGTATGATAATCTACGTTTCATAAAATTATACCCAGATGTTCTGCATAGAGGGCTATCCAACACGGGAATAATAAACCTTTGTATAAGAATTTGCAGCGTTGTTTTTTTTTAAATTGTGAGTTTGCGAGAGATGGATCCGCTTTGCTAACAATCTTCTAGTTATCACATGCATAATGTAAATCGTAATTTATGAACTTTTTGAAAGTGGTGAACATGATAAGGCTTGCAAATCTATTTTTTTCGATATTAGTCGACATATTATATTGCAGGATGGAAATTTTGTTTTGGGGAATCCGTGATGCCACTGAAGAAAGCATCTCGAATCCAGCAGTGAAAATAGACTTTGGAAAGGCTTGCTTTACTTCTCAGGTGCTTCAAAACCTGTACCAATTTCCTAATTTCAATGACGATCCTCAATTCGCAGAAGTAGTGAGCTGATTATATAATTTATTCACTCGTTGATTTTTGTTAAGTACCTATAGCATTCTTATATATAAACTGTATGTATAATATAACTATATGTACAGATAAACATGATGTATTTATGTACATGTATACATATAATCTGTTTTGATTCTTAGGAAATCCCTGAAAACATCTTGTTTTTTCCACCATTGGTTATCCGTTTGTATGATGGAAGATCATTTGGTACATCTCAATTTGTTGGGAAATGCGTTTTCAAGAACATCCATGACTTAAAGTTGGAACTTGCCAAGAAAAAATACTGGGAAAAAGCTACCTCTGCAAAAACTGCTTCAGCTTTGTCGAATTTGCAGAAACAGCGGCGGACCGAGTCATGTATGTGCCTACATATTAGTTTTAACAATCTCTTTATTTCCGCTGACCTTTGAGTTAAGAGATTGCAGAGTTTCTTTTCGAAGGAAATGTAAAGTGGGTCTCTTGGGTACGTAGTTCAACTTAGTGGGACTGGGAATTAATGAGTGAAGAAACAATAAACAAAAGAACAAGTAGAGAAAAAGATGATCGACCCACAATATGTATGATATAAGCGAATGAATTACATATTATATAACAACAGTCCTTATTGCTAAGCTTTCAGTTTATATAAAACCATCATCATGTATGTTATTCGTTTGACCCTTATCCTGATAACGTTCTATCTCGTATGTACGTTTGATGCGTTCCCTTTCTTTGATGCAAATCTCCTCAGTATATCTATATCTATACAAATCAAATTATGTATGTTTGTGTGTCCTTTATGCCCATCCAAAATTATGAGCCGATTTTGATGCTGTTTTTACAGCATGCCTTTTGAACACTCGAGAGAAAGATAGGTTAAATATAGAAATTTCGCAACTCACCCCTTTCAACCTTAAGAGGATACTAAATGCTTCATTTCGACAATTTCATTAGACCGAAGCAATAATGACTTTCTTGAAGTAAACATATCGTATAAGATATACCTATCATGACAGGTTTCAGGCGTAAAGGACTTTCGATAACAAATTCAACGAGACCAAAACGATTTTGATCGGTTGAGCCGAGCATTTTCTATTCGTAAAGATAGCTCATCAAAAATTGATATTAGAAACGACTTATTAACTGCAGTAATCTTGGTCGGGAAGAGTTTCAACGTAGCTAAGGTTATATTTATTTATTTATTTCAAAAAGTTCAGAGGACCTGGGTCCCCCCGAGTGTACTTATAAAAAAGCAACAAGGAAACAGTGACGGGCGTTTTATTTTTTTAAATTAGTACTAATCAAACTAGAAAAAATTAAATTAAAAAAAAAATAAAATAAAAGAGAGACAGGTACTAGGATCTTTATTAAAAAAAGATTAATGAGATTAGAGAAGAGATCATTGAGAAGAAGGAGTAATAGATAAAGAAGATAATAATGAGAAGAGATGAATGAAGAGGGAAATGAGGTAAAATCAAGAAGTTAACAGAAAAAGGAAAGAAGGAAAGGCTCTAAAGGTGGATTCACACTCGCGGTAACGGGAACGTCAGATCACAGTCACGTCAGGTCACGTCAAGATTGCTTCTGTGGAAACGTTACGGGGTGATTCCCACTCACGGGCGCGGAACAGTCAAGATCAAATCTCGGTCCAGTCACGTTGACCTTCCCGGACTGAACGGGAAATTGTGAATCACAAACAGTCAAATCTCGTCTCCGCTGGGTGTCCTCCCGTCAGGATTCTCTCGACTAACAATCATCAAACTTATGATTCTTAGAAAGTTATTGCTTAGAAAAAGTTTATCAACTTTGAACTAAATACGTTAAAACTTTCTGCACGAATTTATGCTGCTAAATTTACTTAAATTTCATTAAGGTTTGCTAAAGTTCCAGTAATACAGCATGCAGGGGCGTCGCTATAGGGTTTGCGGGGGGGGGGGGGGGGGGGGGGGGGGCTCACTGACATGGGAGAAGTTGGGAAAATTTGGGAGCTGGCAATAAAACCCATAATTTGAAGAGACGTATTTGGAAGACTAATTCTAATCAAATCCTGGTTTTCGCAACTGTAGGTACCAGGTATTCATGGAATACTTGAAGTATTTTAATTTTTTTTGCATGAAACTGGCATTTTTCGTTCAAATTTTCCAAATTTCCAAAGCGTTTCGCAATTATGTTATTATCTCAAAAACGGATAGTGATAAAAAATTCAAAACAGTAACAAATACAAAAAACAATACGCTTGACGGCGTATTGCTCTATTTTCGGTTTACTCGCCCAAAAAAATTGTTCACACTATTCCGAATCCACTCTGTAGTTCAATGTAGAACATTCAGTACCTAGTTTGAAACATATGACAAATAATTTTAAGGTTACAATGACTGATGAGTGTTTTTACATAGGAAATATGGACAAGCGTGGACTAAATGGCAAAATCTGCATACCCACTTCCAGTAAACTCAACCTTTTAAACTAATCGTGTAGAGTTAAAAATTTCTATAAATGTATATTTTCTTATTGTTACTTCTCATTGCAATTATTGTTTCAATTCAAAAAATATAAATATATATCTGATTTACTAATCAGCTTTACTAATCGCTTTGTGCTTTTAAAAATATCTGGAAGATTTATCCTGGTCATTTACACATTCTTTAAGTTTCAAATAGTGACAATATTTATCGTAATCAAAATCGAATATTGTGGTATTACTGCAAACGATAGGTATTTTATCAAATTTTCATATAAAAACTCACTTGAAAAAGGTCATTTTGTTTGTGTTACGTGTATTTAGTGAGTACATATATTATATGCAATACATATTGCCTGTAGGTAACAGGTATAATTTATAAGTGATACTATACATCCTATTGGAGTTAGAAAATGTTTTGGTTCAGTTGAGAATTTCATGATACTTCCCCCCTTATTATTTTTGTCTAGCGACACCGCTGGCTGAGTGAATTTTCCATTGATACGAGACTCCGATTCTCCGTTCGGGGTCTAGTTTCATCTTTTTCCTCGAGGAGCAGAGCTATTTTATACAAATTGTTTATCCTCTCGGACATTGAGTCACTGCGCGGGGAAGACTGACCTGACCTGACGTGATCTGACTTGGCTGTGTGAATGGGTGGCCCGTTGACGTGACTCTGACCTGACTGTGATCTGACGTTCCCGTTACCGCGAGTGTGAATCCACCTTAAGACTCTGCAAAGTGGGTCATACATCGCCTCCGAAAGGCCGAGTAGGTGGGTGACTCTCTGACAGCCGTAGGAAGGGTGTTCCATAGTCGCACACCACTCACCCTTATACTAGACGCTGCAAAGGAAGTGGAATGCTGAGGCATTGCAAGATTTTTGGATCTCTCAGATTCGGTTTGTATGAACAGACCATCAAGATAACCCAGACGGATTCCCAAGGTGAATTTAAATATGAAGCAGAGCAAATCTATCTTCATGAAGTCATCAACGCTGTAGCCAATCAGGAAGCCATAGAAAGGGCTTATGTGCTCTCTACTTCTCACATTACAAATAAACCTAATGCAGGAGTTAAAAGCGACAGTCAAACGCTTCAAAGCATCAGCTCTCAGCCCAGTGCTGAAAATTATATCAGAGTAAGTGAAATAAGGGAGTATAAGGGATCGAACGAGACCATTCTTCATGTCATTGATCAAAAAATATTTGTAAGGCCTCATCAAGTAGAGAGCATGATATACTCTGCTGCATATAAGAGCCACATGCTTTTGCAAGGTCAAATGGGGGTCAAAAACTATACCTACGTTTCTCACCCCTCCCTGAAAGGCAACGAAATCCCCATTTATTTGGATTGAAGGGACCCCACTCAAGTCGATCTCATCCTTTGAAAACAAAATTGCCTGGGTCTTCTTCGCATTTAAAACCATACCATTACAATTTGCCCACTGATTGATATTACTGAGGTCAGAGTTAAGACTAAGGATAGAAGAAGCAGCATTGTCAAGGGGACACTGAACATACAGTTGTAAATCATCAGCAAATAGAATTGTACCGAGAAGAGCCAATGCATTTAGGAAGGTCATCAATGCTGCTTCTTCTATCCTTAGTCTTAACTCTGACCTCAGTAATATCAATCAGTGGGCGAATTGTAATGGTATGGTTTTAAATGCGAAGAAGACCCAAGCAATTTTGTTTTCAAAGGATGAGATCGACTTGAGTGGGGTCCCTACAATCCAAATAAATGGGGATTTTGTTGCCTTTCAGGGGAACACTGAACATACAGTTGTAAATCATCAGCAAATAGAATGTACCGAGAAGAGCCAATGCATTTAGGAAGGTCATTTATGAATAACGAGAACAAGATTGGCACGAGGATGGACCCCTGTGGTACTCCATATTTGAGAGGAAGCCAATCTGAAAGAGATGAGCCAACCCTGACAGCTTGGGTTCTATGAGATAAAAACGATTCGAAGAGAGAGCAGGAAGTTTCGCCAAATTTATAATAGGTTCTCAATTTGTGGATGAGAATAAATATATTGGGTTTGAAGAAACCAGGACGCTTCTACCAGCACCTGTTGCTTAAAAGAAGAAAAAAAAAAAAAAAACGAAGAAAAAAAAAAAAAAAAAAAAAAAAAAAAAAAAAAAAAAAAAAAACGAAAAAAAAAAAAAAAAAAAAACAAAAAAAAAAAAAAACAACGAGCAATATCTAAAAAACAAAGAGCGCTAAATATTCCATCCTGTTTACCCAAGACAGTTGAACATTGATAGGGTGACCCTCTGGGATATCAAGAAACGAATAAAATGATGGGCTCTTTCCTGATCAGCTGAGTTGAGCTGAACCCTCTCCTTTTCACCCTGGGAATTCGAAATTTGATAGGGAGCCTCTCTGAGTCACTGAGAAACGGATGAAATGATGGGCTCTTTGCTGATCAGCATTCCCTCCTTTTCACACCAGGAATGAGAAATTTGACTGGGAGCCTCTCTAGGACATTAAGAGACGAATGCAATGACGGGTTCCTCCAACCAGATCAGCTGACTTGAAAAAAGAAAAGGTTCAAATTCTTGAGTTTATGTTTACAGATAGTTTAAGATTTACGTTTATTGTTATACAAATAATTTTATCATTTATAGCCTGGTTAGGAGGTAACCTGCACTGATTTAGCTATCACTAATTCCCGCTAGGAGCTCTGAGCATTTTGATTTTCGACGAGGGAGCCTTATGAAACGATCACTTTTCTATTAATTCGATTTTCAAAATTCGATTAAATTTTCATTTAATTCGATTCGATTTTCGAAATGAATATCACAATTATTTTCTAAAAGATCAATTTAACTTGCTAAAAGATTAAATTTATTTGTGAGTAGATTAACTCGATCTGCAAATACAATGTCTCATTCTCATGCACAAATTTGTCATCTATCGCTAGATACTTATCATATTTCATCTTCATGTTTTTAGTATATGCTTGGCCTAACATCATTATCACAGGACGTAAAACAGTAGAAGAAGAAGATGACGATGAGGGTGTTCCTCTCATCGAACAGCTTTCAAAAGATGGCCCTAAAATGGTGAAGGTACGTGTAAACACATTGTATGGTCGACGATATTGTTACTAGAAAACGACTTTTAGTTGCATACCTACTCTATTCTATTCATACGTATGGATGAAAAAGGAGTTTACAGCAACTTACCTACCTAGGGGTATTCGATGAATCATCGAAACTTGTTCCGACAGGCCCAATAGGCTTGCGTCGAACGATTCGATTTGCCACAGGCTTTAACTTTCGAAAGTCAAACTTCAACGTCGAATCAACGAAAAGTAGCAAAGATCCTATCGGCTGCATAGTGAAACATCCTTATCAATAAGACACGATTGACATTTTGGTTTATTATTTTCAATAGGTACTGAACCTTTGTAATCGGTCAAGAAAAGGAAAGGTAATGGTTTTTGATTGTCATTGATAGTTATTATCCCACAGAATTGATTTAAACCACCCAGAACGCTGTAAGTTAATCCGTTAATTCTCCCTAAAGCCTAGAACTTGTGAGGAGGGGGGGGGGGGGGGACCCCGACCTCTAAGCAAGGGAACTCGGAGAAATCAAGTGCTGGTTGTGACATCATTGGATTTGTCAGTCAATCGCTAAATTTTATTAATGGCAACTAGAAAGAGCTAGAAAGTATATGTGTTTTGTAAAATTGGAACTCTAAAATTTACCTAGTAAAATCATATGATCATATCAGCTGATAAAATTCCAATGGAATATTGCATTATTAAATTTGCATTATGCAAATCTTTTTCAAAGGAGTGTTAAGCTATAAGGAGCCCGTGAAGCTAATTTCGTTCTTAATCAACCTACGGATCTGAAATTTGAAATGGAGCTCCTTCGGGATATCTTACATTCAATTTTAGAGCACGTAGTCCCACTGATCAGCTGAGAGTTCACTGAGTCTAATCTATTTCTTAATCGGCATAATGGTGCTGATACCTAAAATGGAGCTCCTTTGGGACCTGTAAAATACAATTACAAAGTATGGAAAGACTCTGATCGGCTGAGGAGCCTTGATTTATAGAAAAAGCAAAATTGTGGGTTACTGGAGTTGTAAAGATGTGAACCCGTTTGAGACGCCCGAAGCACCAAGTTTTGGTGATATACTATAAATATGTAAAGGGTTTGATAATTGCAGGTCAATGATCTGCATGGAAGGGCTATTTTAATACAGCTATAATCAACCTTTGTGTAATAATTTGCAGCGTTTTCATTATTCAGATCTACTGACGTGTCAAGGAAGTGGTTCAAACTCTCGAGTTTCAAGTTTATAGATTGTCATATTTTACGTTTATTGTTTTACAAAAAATGTTGTGGAAAGCCTTCCGAAAGACAGCCGGGAATCGGCATAATGTATATATAATTTATAGTCCATTAGGGTCAATTACACTGACGGGGATGGATAGAGAATGGAGACATGAGGCGCATGAATGACGATTGTAAAAAAAAGCGATATTGCTGTTAAGTTTTGCGGGCAGTGAAGCTAAAACAAGAATTTAAAAGTTAAAGTTCAACGAAGTTAAAATAAAGTCACCAGGAGAGAATAATTATGACACCTTAACGCAATAACACTTAGACAACTACTGTGGGGTGGAGAAATGTAGATTTTGAAAATATAGTATTGTTCTAGAAGTGAAACGAACTAAGTAGATACTAGGTGTATATTTCTAAAATATTAATTAATAATAGTATTATTAGCCTTTAACTGATATAGGTGTTTGTAGGCGCCAACATTGGCAATATATTAATCTATTTGCTATATTTTTTATTATTCATATTATTCGATTATTTTATACATTTTGTCAAATTTAATTGCTACCTAGCCCAACTCAAAGCAGCCCGACAGACTGACTACAATTCAAAGTCCCCGTCTTATAATGCTAATAGTTGTGGATTTTATTTAATAATTTTTATGAGCCCTATGGTGGAAACCACCCCCTCTTGTCAACAGCCCTTTTCAGGGCTACCAAAAAGAGGTAGACACAACACAAAAATATTTATAAGACGTCGAGTTATAACTCCGTCAAACAAAATATTTCACCAGAGAGAAAATACGAAATTCTCTCTCAAAAGTGAAATATTAACTAATAACATACAAGGCGACCTCCCTAGACACTTACTGGGCGAGAGAGACGCGACAAGTATCTCGAACCAAGTCGCCTTGAATGAGAAAACTCAAACAGAAAATCAAACGTCCTCTAAAACTAACAAGGACAATTCAAACAAGCCTACTCGCCAATCAGAAACACTGATTACACGAGAGACAATAGGCGAACCAACCAGGAGGCGGCAAGCAACCACCTCTGGTCCAGCAGCCACCTCGGGAACCCCGTCTGAACAACGGACGCAGGGAAACCACCCGAGGTCCCCGTCTAAACTCAAGGTCGTCGGCTCCGCGACGGACGCTCGTAAGCCACCCCCGGGGACCCCGTCGCAACGACGGACGTGGGGAAACCACCCCGGAGGACCAGCTCAGCTATCATACTCGCAGATACTGAGAAAACAATGTGCGAGCCAATGAGATTACACAGTCAAATTAATGAAATTAAGCGGACCAATCAGGAGGCGGCAGGAGGCGGCCACCTCCCTATAAATACCCCGCTCGGAGCCCTCCGAAATTCATTCCACTCTCCGCTCTCGACGACTACACCTCGAAGTACGAAGATTTCTACACGCTCTACGCTGACGAACCTTCTGCTCCCGAGTTCATCTCAAGAACGGCTTCCTACTGCTTTCTACAAGGCCTACCTTCTCTCCACACAGATCTCGCATTGGCATCTACGAGTCCAGTGATTATTCATCCTGCTCATTGCCCAACGTAGTTCTTCTGTCAGGACGCCACCCGGTACATCTCTTGATATTCTCATTAGATCGTACGCCCGCTGGGACGTTCCTAGTCGTGTCGCCCGGGTTTCGTAGCACTAGGCTCGTCACCGACCGCTGTGGGCACGCCGGTAAATTACTCAGCTCATACGCTCTAATTTACCGTCCAAGGAAGTCTTTTTCAAGACTACAAGGTAGGACCCTGACATCCGAGCAAAGGAAAGAAGCTCTGTCAAGCGAGTCCACCTTCTAAACCCTCTATTTCTATACATAGAGGTATCGAAAACGAGCTAATAAACTCGGATATTTCGATGGAACGTCGGCCGTCCTATTTCCTCATGCAAGGGGAGGTAGAACACGGCGCGGCCGGGCCTCTTAGCCCACGCAGCGCTACCTACCCGCTGCCCGGCCAGTCCGCTGTTCCTAGCGACGGCTCAAGGCTCGATCCTCGCGACGAGATCGCCTTCTCACCTAACGTATTCACGAAGGAAACGTTAGATCAAGCCTCACCTATACAAAAGTTCGAGGATACCTTTCAGACCCGCTCTGAAGTCAATCATTATGATTCGACAAAGATTTCCGAATATCCACGATATTCGACGCAAGGCTACCCGGCCGATCCGAGTGTCAAATACACTCCAAATGTACAAAAAACAAAGGATACTTTTCAGTACCTCAACCAAGCTCAACATATTCCTCCTACAGATATAAATCTTAGGCCGGAATATTACAAAACGGCTCAGTACCAAACTGATCGAACCCAGCACCCACTATGCGAGCCCAGTGCTCCACGCGGCTGCGACACGAACTATCCCTCAGTTCATCCCGCCAAGCAAGCTGACCTTGACGGTTTCGCTCACATTCCTTACAGGAATAACCCAGGGACTAACCCGCATAATCAGAATATAAATGTCCCACTTGGTCTACCTACACCAAGTAAAACATATTTAAATCCACTACAAATGGTGACCCCGCCTTTGAACAGGCTTAACACGGAGCATTTCGTTCCCTCTTATGAAGCTAGTGGATTTCAGGGAACCACTGCGGGCGTGCGACCCCCGCCGGGCCTCTACGCCCCACATCTCACTCAACAACCCTCTACACAAAGTGGCTTTCGAGCACTTTTAGAGGAAATGGGAGATTATCAAAGACCAATCTTCCAAAAGAAGAATATCGATCGTGCACTCGCCGAGTTCGATCAATACTGCGTGCGAAAACACCTGAGAACGCAGAACGAATGCTTCTCAGCTATATACAAGTGGGTACCAGAAGAAATGAGGGAAGCTATCGACTCAGCTTACCTCACGGCACCCCACGCACCTTATGAAGAGGCCAAACAGCGCCTACAGCGAGAATACGGGTTGTCCTTACAGGACAGGCTCCTCGCACTCGAGGACCCCGCATCTCTCGCCAAAAAACCCAGCACCAAGTACCACGAAATGTACTCTAAAGCTGTTGGGTACTTCTCAGAGGCTCTGATCACTCAAAAGTGGATCGAAACTCTACCTATCGAAGCACGAGGTATGGTCGCAGCTCAGCCTACCACGACCGCCCGGCTCGACCTAGCTGATACGCTACACGCGTACAGAACAGAGAACCCCTCTCTCAACATACGAGGAGTAGAATCTACCCCGAAACCCATGAAAACTGGTTTCAAAAAGGCCCTCTCACAACAAGCTGAGTTCAAACCCCAACCAGTAGAGAGTAAGCCTCACAAACCGACGGCCTATGTCTGTCGAAACCACGCACGTTTCGGTAGCGAAACTCGCAAATGTGCAGACCCAGAACACTGCACTTGGAAGGCAAACACTGCCTCCAAAACTAGCAAAAAGGCAGCGCCTATAAGCCAGCCTAAAACCTGGGTTTCAAACGAAAATACTCAGAGATCGGTACAAGAAAGTACCGTTCCAACCTCCGACGTAGAGAGTTCGGAAAACGAATAACTGCCAGTGTATCTGAGCCTATACACCGGCAGTCTAATGAGTATAAAAGGCTTTTTTTCAAGTGCAAACTAAATGGCACTGAATTTCTCATCGACACGGGAGCAGAAGTGAACATTCTGCCCCACAATGTCACCAAAAAATTGGGCTTAAAAATTCGTAAGTCCAACGTAAAGCTCACAGCAGCTAACGGAGCCCCTATAGACACACTAGGGCGTGCTGACACGACAATTAACATCGGCCTCGGAGACATGACCACCGATTTTATGATCACAAAAGTTGATCTAGCGATCCTAGGTATACCATTCCTCGAGTCTTGGGATATCGGAATACGGGTCAAACACAAATACATCTATAAAGATAAAATAAAAAGCTATGCCGATCAAAAAATAGCTGCAGTCATGAACAAAAAATTCACTGACGAACAAATAGCAGCTACTATCCCTCATCGTGACAACAGCCCTCAACCAGAGGACGTGCAAATCACGAAGGACGAAAACATTCGCTCTATCATTGAAAAATACAATGATAAAATGAGCAAACTTCAAGGAAAGTGGAAAAACAACGGGGTTTACCACCGTATAACCACGGAAGGAACTCCAGTACACTTCCGTGCAAGACCCATGGCGGGCGAAAAACGGGCTCAAGTCAAAAGTACTTTTGACAAAATGCTCTCCGAAGGCATAATTGCACCATCAGATTCCGAATGGGCATCCCCGTTACACTGTGTGCCAAAAAAAGACGGGTCATGGAGGATCACCGGCGATTACAGTTTCCTGAACGCGAAAACGAAGAAAGACGCCTACCCTCCTCCTCACATTCGCTCTTTCCAAGCGAATTTACATGATACACAAATCTATTCGACAATAGATTTAAAATCGGCATATTACCATATTCCGATGCACCCAGATGACGCTCATAAAACTGCAATTATTACACCTTTCGGTCTTTATGAGTTTAAGAAAATGAGCATGGGTTTGGCCGGAGCGGCTCAAACATGGCAAAGATACATGGACAGCATCATGCGAAAATTTGATTTCGCATTTGTATATCTAGATGACATACTGGTGGCTTCTAAAAATTATAAAGAACACATGAACCACCTCAAACAAATTTTCGACAAGCTAGGTGAACACGGACTTCGAGTAGGTTTTGATAAATGCATTTTTTCAAAACCTACCGTCGATTTCCTAGGTTTCACTATCTCGAAAGAAGGGATAATTCCTAAACGAGATAAAATAGAAGCCATAGAACAATTTCCTAGGCCGATAGACGTACGAAGTCTACGCAGATTCCTAGGTATGTGTGGTTTCTACCGAGCTTGCTCAAGTAAATTCGCTCACACGGCACAACCTCTGTATGACTCCATTCAGTCAAACAAAAAAAATGACAAAACACCTATCGAATGGACGTCAGAAAGAGAAAAAGCTTTCAACAGCTTAAAACAAGCAATGATTAAAGCTACATTGCATAATATCGCTCATCCACACCCTACAGCAGAGTGGAGAATAGTCTGCGACGCATCCGACACACACATCGGAGCGGCACTGGAGCAGGAAATTACAGACAAACACGGCTCGAAATCTTACCAACCATTGGGATTTTTCAGTAAAGAAATTCCGGAACAATGGAAGAATAAAGCATCATTCGACAAAGAGATGTTCGCCGTTTACCAAGCTTGCATTCACTGGCACAATGACTTGGACGGCCGATCTTTTCATATTTGTTCAGATCACAAGCCTCTGCTAGGCACGATGCTTAAGAAAAATGCACATTTTTCTAAAATGAGATTAAGATGGCTAACATACATCTCTCAAATGACAAGTGACATTCGTCATATACCCGGAGAGAACAACGTCGTTGCCGACGCACTCTCCAGACCCTTCGATCCAGTTGAAATTCAAACAAAATCGATTTCAACCCAAACTGACGAGGGTCCACCCATAGCCGAAATTTCGCAAATTACGGCTGCAATAGAGTGCAATCTTCTACTGCACATTTCAAATGCACAAATTCGTTCTCCTCCTAACGCAGAGGACAAATTGAAACTCACACGAGTTGAATTCCCTCAAGGAGAAATTTGGTGTAACCTAGACCTAGGACACCCAAGACCTTATATTCCAAACGAAATAAGGCAAGAAATAATCAGCCAAATTCACAATTTGGGACACCCAGGTATACACTCTACAGTGTATAAAGTTAAACAAAGATATTTTTGGCACGGACTCCGTGCAGATGTCTCCAACTGGGTCCGAGCGTGCGAGACTTGCCAACGAGCAAAAATCACTCGCTCCGTGAAGCTCCCTTACTCCGAATTTGAAACGGCTAACAAATTTGCACATGTACACGTTGACATTACCGGACCCTTACCTTTAGCTAAAGGAGGGAAACGTTACATTCTAATGATGGTCGATAGAGCAACGGGTTGGCTAGAGGCAGTCCCTCTTAACAACATCGAAACAGCCACGATCACAAACGCCTTTATCAATATTTGGGTAGCTTCAAAAGGCGTACCTAAATACATCACAAGTGATCAAGGCACACAATTCGAATCAGATCTATTTAATTCCATTATGGAACGTCTCGGAGTAAAACATACTCACACGTTACCATACAAACCGTCAACAAACGGAATGGTAGAACGCAGAAATAGATCTTTGAAAGAGGCTCTCAAAGCACAAAACGAAAATTGGCTCGACGCCCTTCCAAAAGTTCTACTCGCCATGCGTACGGCAGTAGACCCAGCAACGGAAACTACACCGTTCCAAAAAGTTTACGGAATTGACGTACCACTCCCAGGAGACATTTTGTAACTTCTACAAACCTTTCTGAGCCTCTCTTTTTCCGGCCTACACATATTAAACATAATAATACGAAATATGCCGTCAACATGCCCAAAAATTTGGATACATGTACACATGTCTATATCAGAGTGCCCACACAGCTCACCTCTCTGCAATGTCCTTACACGGGACCATTCAAAGTCGTTAAAAGAGATAAGTTTTCGGTTACAGTGCAAATTGGCGAACATACAAAAAAAGTTCCCAAACAGCAAATAAAACCAGCTTACACTCTAAAAACAGACGAAGCTGTGTCACTAAACAAAAATCAGGCAGAAAATAAGGAGGAGACTCCCCGAAAATCTGCCAGAAGGCACGTCCCCTCTACCAAATTCAACGAGAGGTGGGTGACTGCGCTCGAAACACCCCAGCCGGCGTCGTCGTTAATAACACGACGTCTTGGGGGGGCGCCTGTGGTGAAAACCACCCCCTCTTGTCAACAGCCCTTTTCAGGGCTACCAAAAAGAGGTAGACACAACACAAAAATATTTATAAGACGTCGAGTTATAACTCCGTCAAACAAAATATTTCACCAGAGAGAAAATACGAAATTCTCTCTCAAAAGTGAAATATTAACTAATAACATACAAGGCGACCTCCCTAGACACTTACTGGGCGAGAGAGACGCGACAAGTATCTCGAACCAAGTCGCCTTGAATGAGAAAACTCAAACAAAAACAAAAAATCAAACGTCCTCTAAAACTAACAAGGACAATTCAAACAAGCCTACTCGCCAATCAGAAACACTGATTACACGAGAGACAATAGGCGAACCAACCAGGAGGCGGCAAGCAACCACCTCTGGTCCAGCAGCCACCTCGGGAACCCCGTCTGAACAACGGACGCAGGGAAACCACCCGAGGTCCCCGTCTAAACTCAAGGTCGTCGGCTCCGCGACGGACGCTCGTAAGCCACCCCCGGGGACCCCGTCGCAACGACGGACGTGGGGAAACCACCCCGGAGGACCAGCTCAGCTATCATACTCGCAGATACTGAGAAAACAATGTGCGAGCCAATGAGATTACACAGTCAAATTAATGAAATTAAGCGGACCAATCAGGAGGCGGCAGGAGGCGGCCACCTCCCTATAAATACCCCGCTCGGAGCCCTCCGAAATTCATTCCACTCTCCGCTCTCGACGACTACACCTCGAAGTACGAAGATTTCTACACGCTCTACGCTGACGAACCTTCTGCTCCCGAGTTCATCTCAAGAACGGCTTCCTACTGCTTTCTACAAGGCCTACCTTCTCTCCACACAGATCTCGCATTGGCATCTACGAGTCCAGTGATTATTCATCCTGCTCATTGCCCAACGTAGTTCTTTTGTCAGGACGCCACCCGGTACATCTATTGATATTCTCATTAGATCGTACGCCCGCTGGGACGTTCCTAGTCGTGTCGCCCGGGTTTCGTAGCACTAGGCTCGTCACCGACCGCTGTGGGCACGCCGGTAAATTACTCAGCTCATACGCTCTAATTTACCGTCCAAGGAAGTCTTTTTCAAGACTACAAGGTAGGACCCTGACATCCGAGCAAAGGAAAGAAGCTCTGTCAAGCGAGTCCACCTTCTAAACCCTCTATTTCTATACATAGAGGTATCGAAAACGAGCTAATAAACTCGGATATTTCGATGGAACGTCGGCCGTCCTATTTCCTCATGCAAGGGGAGGTAGAACACGGCGCGGCCGGGCCTCTTAGCCCACGCAGCGCTACCTACCCGCTGCCCGGCCAGTCCGCTGTTCCTAGCGACGGCTCAAGGCTCGATCCTCGCGACGAGATCGCCTTCTCACCTAACGTATTCACGAAGGAAACGTTAGATCAAGCCTCACCTATACAAAAGTTCGAGGATACCTTTCAGACCCGCTCTGAAGTCAATCATTATGATTCGACAAAGATTTTCGAATATCCACGATATTCGACGCAAGGCTACCCGGCCGATCCGAGTGTCAAATACACTCCAAATGTACAAAAAACAAAGGATACTTTTCAGTACCTCAACCAAGCTCAACATATTCCTCCTACAGATATAAATCTTAGGCCGGAATATTACAAAACGGCTCAGTACCAAACTGATCGAACCCAGCACCCACTATGCGAGCCCAGTGCTCCACGCGGCTGCGACACGAACTATCCCTCAGTTCATCCCGCCAAGCAAGCTGACCTTGACGGTTTCGCTCACATTCCTTACAGGAATAACCCAGGGACTAACCCGCATAATCAGAATATAAATGTCCCACTTGGTCTACCTACACCAAGTAAAACATATTTAAATCCACTACAAGCCCTATTATCATTCATTATCGTATCGTTATTGTGTAAATAAAGCAAGTTTCCATTCATAGTAGGTAGCAACTTTCATGAGTTTCCCAAGGTCTGCCAATGTTGTGAAATGCAGGCAGCCGACACTCTTGTGACTAGGTATAGTCCATTTTGGAGCTGATGTATGTTTCTATTATTCTTTTAGATTTTAAATAGGGCACCTGCTAATTACTGAGCTTTCCGAAATGGTGTTATATTGTATATAAAAGCAGAAAGGGTAAAAAATTGTGGGTAAAAATAAGCAGAAAGGGGTCAAGACGGACGGAAATGTATCAGAGGTTTATGAATGTTGGTAGGTACCATGAGAAGAGTGATAAGGAGGTAGAAACAACTAGGTATTGAATATTATGTTAAAATTCTTTCTTCTCCAGATTCCCAATAAATATTGAATTTTGAGTGCTGATAATTGACTGAGTAGTAGTTTTATCCCGAAGATTCTTTAGGTGATGAATCTTTGATTGGTGATTAGTTGCAGTGAAAATGATCATATATTTGATATTTTCAGATTCCAGAATCGATGGATCAAATCCGCCAATCAGCACTTACTCGTCTTAAAAGTCTGTTCAGAAAGAAAAAACTTCTTTTGCAAACCTCTTTCGATGATGAAGGAAACATCATCACTACTGGTGGTCTAACGGATAGGGTGCATAAAAACGATCCTGACTACAATTATAAACTGTTTGATTGGTGGACCAAGTATTTTGAAGCTGTCCAAAAATTGGAATTGAAATATCAACACCGAAAAGTAATTTCCCAACGTTAAATCAATTCACTTTACAGTAAAATTGCTATTATTACTAGGATTGGTATTGCTATGTTATAACAGTAATAATTGTTACTTTTAGGATTTATTATCATAAACAAGAAAAGATCTGGGGACGTTACTCATTGGGCTTTAGTATTAGATTTCCTCCTGTGAAAACAAAGAGAGCAGGGTCCACAGAACGCTCGTGGCATTGCCCCGCTGAATTGCCACTGACAGGTATTGAATAAGGTATCGCTTGGCACCACAGTCCCCAGCCTCGGTATCATCTTGTCTACCAGCTGTGTCCCAACTTTACCTACTAAATCTTTAGCCTTCTTTTCCCACGGGCCCAACGACTCTACAACAAAAGCAACAAAGTTATTCGCCAGTTTGACGGCCACATACTTAGCGTGTTTTTGTATTGTCAAAATGTCTACTGCTTGACCTGGGACGCTATAAGAGGCCACGTAGCTAGGTTCCAGTGAGTCTGCTCGCATTCCATCCCACACGACCGAAAGCTCTGCTCTGCTTGGCGAGAGAATCTACCTGCACCTGCTTGTAGTGTAACCCATCCGACCAAACGAGTCGATGGGAGCTGAACAGATGTAAAAGTGTGGTCGACAAAGCTTGACTGCTATGTGGAGACCAACACTGACCCGCAATGCCTCATTGTGTAAAAACGTGCTAAAATATGGGCAAGGGATGGAATCCAACCCCGCATCTGAAATATTATTCTAGAGAATCTTGAATTTCAAAGAATCCATTGGGGTAGGGAAGGTCATGTTTTGTACAATTAGTTTGATAGCCATAGGTAGCATCCCACACTACTGATTGACTACTGACTTCTGAAGGGCAAGGAACGCCATTGCCTACTTTCCTCTCCGCACGTCATTGGCTTCAGTAAAAAAAGGTTGAATGTACATAGCATCTGCAAGCTGCACCGCCCGGTTGCATGAAGCCAGGAAAGGTGGCAAGCATAAATGTCCTGTAAGCGATAGGCCCATAGCCAGCTGGCTTATCTCACTGGCAGTGTAGCCTGAATCCACTGACCATAATTGAGGCTAACTTTCAGGATCCGTTCCAAGGCCCGCTAGAGGTTACTGTTACTGCTTGAGGCTTGGGTTACTGTTCCAATTTGGAGCAAGTAGGTGAACTGCAAATCAGTTCTTCAACAGAAACAAAGCATGGGGCTTGGAGTAAATCCAATCGCCGAATGAGGAGCTCAAACTTTTCAAACTTACTCTCTGCTTACTCTGCCAATCCATCTTCCAATAGATTCAATCAGATAGATTCTAATAGATTAATCCCCAGTAGCTCAAGCTTGTCCTACTTACTACTCTTATGCCTGGAGCAATCCAATTCCCCCAGAGTAACTGTGTCAAACGTTCCCCCGCAAAAGTAGAGTTCACACTTGGAAGAGCTAATTTGAAGGCCAATATTCTTGGCTTCCGATATAATTTCTCTAAAGTCTCGAAGAACGTTGCATGCTGAGTCACCAACGGTTTCGTCATCCTAATACCAGGCATTGAGAGTGGGCTGGAGAGCCTGGACCAAAGGGTGTATCGTCAGGCCAAATAGCAAAGGTCCGAAGGGATCACCTTTCATGACTGTATACAACTATCCCTATACAGCAAGTGTCATGGCTTCGAATAGCATTACCACATAAAATGACTTAAGAAGTAGATAGGTGTATTCCGATTCTGATGTTTTAATGCCCTGTCCTTACCCAATTGTGGCTGTAAGTCACTCGCTCTTATGGTTCTTAGGCTATAGTGTGGATGCGGGGGAGATGGTGTGCGAGTTCTACTTGCAGTCTTTCTCTTGAGAAAGGCTTCCGTATCATTCATGTTTTATGTCGTTAATAGTGAGTTGATCCATAGTCGTGGGGCGAGACGAACTGCTGTTAAGTTGCGTGTAGGATATGTTTCAGGGTTCTTCTTGTTTGTGTGTGAGTACCATATCAATGCTGTGGCTCGTTCGGTGATTGGATTTATTTCAAGAGTTATTTTATTGGTTACTATCTATTATTATCCATAGTTATTTATTTATTTCTAGAGTTGGATTCATTTATAGATCTGTTACCTCACAAAAGTGAAAACAATGGAGTTTTTTATACTTCTATTCATTTTCTTGTATATGAGAAAAGCCTTTCTAAAACGAGAAGAGGTTTTTGTTACGTGGAAACGCTTTTTTGAAGCTTTACTCGTTTCGAAATCTGCTGTTTCGTAATTACGAGAAGACGACATTACCTTTCTCCAGGATAACCCTAACGATAATGAAAAATTCTCGTGAGTGAAAAATCAAGCTTTATTACTGCTTTCTCTTAGAATGAAACTTGTGTGCTAAGAATTTTACATGTATTTTGTTGTAGGTGCAATCTACTTTGGCTGTTGAAGAGGAAGAACTAAGTGTTACGAAAACTGCAATAGAGCTCCTGAAAGCGTTCGGTCAGAAGAAAGGAAAGGTATGTTTTTATTGAATTCGTAGAGTTGCTACCAGAACTAGATACCCTGACATTATTCAGTCAACACACCAGTCCCTTGGGTGCCTCCCTTGGTTAGAGATGTCATGTTCAGGAAAAACTCCTGAAAATGAAGAGGTTTCATTACTGGTTAAGAGCGAGGTCTTTTTGCTGGTGTTGGAATAGGTACGAGTTCCAATTATGTCGAGGAATGGTATATTTTCGGGCCGTTTTATTAGGAGCAGGATAATAGGACCCAAACTTTAATACGAAATCTCTCTTGAGCCAGACTTTAAACATTTCCTGATGTTCACTGGGTCAAAACACACTGTGACAATGATCTCGCTCGACTGCGACTTCCAACTTACTACTGCTGAGCCAGTGGCCTGCAGTTCCACTCCGCCGTTCGTCTGACCCTGATTCAGCCAAGACGGCTGATATTTGATTTTAGAGAAATGTTTCAGTAAAAACTCTCGCAATCAAAGAGGTTTCATTACATTGGCCACAATAGCCCAGTTGTTAAGAGTGTGATATTTTTTAGAGCTTTTCCTTGGTGAAGGAAAAAGCAGGAGTCGAATCCTGTCGAAGTGTGATATATTTTTGGGCCTTTACAGAGAGGCTTTGTGCCCTTGTGATAATAAATGTTTTTTTCTTTCCTCTGCGTGGTGGAAAGGTCCCAAAACTCTTGCCCTACCCTAGAAACGAGTTTGAACTACCATTAGGTGCCGTTGTTGGCAGTTGGCGTCATTACATTATTTTCCTTCAACCTTCCCAGAAAAAATACTGTTCCGCCTGATGGGGTAGGCATACAGGATTAATCTGCACTGAACGTATTAATCAGCCTCTGTAGCCATGAAGTCTAAAAAGCGACCATTTACCAGAGCTTCTTGCTGGAAAAATGTTGGAGTTCGAATCCTTCCGAGGTATATTTCTTCCATTTTTTACCACTGTAGCGGGCTAAAATGGAGTCGTCTAACATTCACTTCTGGTCACTAACGTTGATACACAATATCATCTTTATTCATCGATTTCAAACTACCTCACAATTTGAGTTATTACACATTGCTACAATGACCTCAAGCAAATCGCACTTTTTGGAGAGCAACTGCCGAACCCAGTTGGTATTGGTGAAGTGTGAAAGTGTCAATCCATGTGAATAACTGGGAAAGCGCCACCCCTTCTTAAATCTTATAAAACAGCCACTGTAAAGCCAGTGTGAAAGTGCCTGTAAGATTTTTTTTTAAATTCCAACCACAGATTCCTGTTTGTCCTACTACGAACTAAATCACTCGCGACGAAGTTGTGGAAACCCATTATAAAACGGAAGTTAGTGAAAAACGTTGTCTATTTCCACGAAAAATAAAGAGTTACAATGTTAAATCGATTTCGACGGTTAGGCCATCATCAGTAACAAACAATAACTAACAATAAGTTATTGTTTGTTACTGATGATGGCCTAACCGTCGAAATCGATTTAACATTGTAACTCTTTATTTTTCGTGGAAATAGACAACGTTTTTCACTAACTTCCTGTTTGTCCTACTAATCTGTATTTTACAAAAAGTATTGATTAAGAATATTTTTTGAATTTTGAGCTGCGACTGCATCTCTGCCGTTAAATTATATACATCATTCTGATCTATTTGTCCTACTGGTACTTGGGATTTAGACGCAGATCAATGATGGCCTCGCTCTATGGGCTCTTTTACAATGAGCTAAAACTTAGTTTCCAAGGACCACCTGGCTACTACTGCTATTAATCTACTATTAATTTAAGGGAATGAAAACGGGTTGGCGATTCTACACGACAGCCAGTTACTCCGACCTCTGATTTTGTCAAGCATGGTTGATATTTGACTCAGTGTAGGAATTAAGGAGTTTTAGTAAGACTAGTCCTGTAACTCGTCAATGACCTAAATTGGATTGAAAAAAATCGAACGACCTAAAGTGGATTGAAAAGAATTAAACAGGCTTAGCTAGGATCGTTGATGAACAAAGAGGGGCTTAGAGGCCGTGAAGCTTACCTTGCCAATAAGATGTTCGGTTGCGTAACCTCACACACTTAAAGTTGATACATGTGATAGTGCCTTTCAGGTTTACTGTAAGGGTAAATGAACTTCCTCTCCTCAACCTACATTTTAGTTGAGAAGCAATGAGGTTTGTTAATTCAACAACCAAATGTTGATGTATACATCAACATCATTAGTGTTCATCAGTGGTTCTCTCTCCATTGATGATGGATCCTCTCCAGGGATGAATGTATCCTTTCCATCTCTTTCAAGGTAATCCCACCCTCCTCAAAAATGTTGAAATAATATCGCAATTGTACTGTTCTGGTGGCTTAGAAAGTGAGAGGGTGAGAATGGTGCTGTTTCAGTTCAAACGAGCAAAGTTAGCATCTCATGAGCAAAGTAGATGTGAAATAGCAATAACTTCAAAAATATGAGTTAGCTGACAAATTTACAGGCTAGCATCTGGATTTGTCTTCCCAGACTCTCCCTCAGAAGCAGACAAACTAAGCTACAATCTAAGCAAAAATGTCCCCAAAAAACTTCCCAAGTGCAGAGCAACTCTCTCAGTTGGAGATATTTGATTAATCCGCCTACATATGTTGGATTTCAATGGGGTTTTTCCTACAGACTCGGGATGGAAAAATCCATTGCATCTATACATCCCATACCGAGTGAGCGAAGCGAGCTGGAAAACTAGGCTGTTCAGTAATAATCAAAATGGGTAGGTACCTATCTATTCATCGCTATCTTATAATAATTCGACGTCTAAAATTGACTTTCGAGTGCTTCAGCCAGTGGTAAATCAAATCGTCGTAAAAGATGACTCGTATGCGCATTGGAACCCCTCGAAACGAGTTTTGATGATTCGACATCAAAACTACTCGATAACTAGTTAGTACCCTAATAGTACCGAGCTACCCCATAATCTAAGATGTTAATATGATAAGAATCATATATATTCCCTTAATACGAGATTGGGAATATGATAATCAGATGTTAAACTGGACTGTGACGCAACTAAACCTGTTGGCAATCTATGCATAAATGAGATCAGGTTGACTGTGGATTCTGTGAGGGAGAAGATGCGGGTTCTGGACGTGAGCAAGGGTGTGGGTCCGGATGGAATCCCTCCCGTCATTCTAAGGTCGTGCAGTGATGAGCTAGCCACTCCCATTGCATACTTATTTAATTTATCACTTTCCTGGGGTCAGTTTCCCCAGTCATGGAAGCTGGGATTCATAGTGCCTGTTTTCAAGTCGGGTAAAAGGGGTCTCATCACTATAATCATAGACCAATATGCAAGCTTTCAACGATTCCTAAATTATTCGAAGCACTGGTAGTTGAAATCTTGACTCCCAACATAACCTCGGCCCTAACTTCTCATCAGCATGTCTTTCTGAAAAAGAGATCTGTCGCTACAAATTTTTCGGAGTTTGCTGAGTTTGTTATCAATGAGTTTCGGCGGGGAGGACAGGTTGACGCAATTCATACCGACTTTTGTAAGGCTTTCGACAGAGATCTGGATCTGCTCGGGGAAAAGCTTTGTGCATTGCCTGCCATGGCAAACCATTGCTGCAATGGCTGTCTTCATATGTTCGCGATCGCTATCAGAAGGTTTCGATTGGTGGGGTTCTATCAAGTCCCTTCACACCAACTTCAGGAGTTCCGCAGGGTTCTCACTCTCTGTTATTTTTGGTGTTTATAAACGACGTGTCCAATATATTTTCTGGGGTTAGCTTTCTCCTGTTCACCGACGACCTCAAGATTTTCCAGCTGTGGCGGATCCTGATGATGTTGATATCCTTCAGTTGAATATAGACTCTCTTGTTCAATACTGCAGCAAGAATGGTATGGAACTGAATGTCAGTAAATGCTGCTCAATATCTTTCTCGAAGGCCAATGCGATCATTGAAGCTCCATACAATATCAACGGCACACCATTGTCAAAGAAAACCGAAGTTCGTGACCTTGGAGTGATCTTCGATGCAAGGCTTTCATTCTCGGCTCATTACTCACAGCTTGTCTCCTCAGCGTCGAGGCAGCTTGGCTTTCTGATGAGAACTACACGCATGTTTACCAATGTTCATTGCTTCAAAGTGTTGTATGTGTCCCTCGTGAGAAGCCGTTTGGAGTTCGCCTGTGTTTGGAATCCCTTCTACGCAACGCATAGTGATGCGATGGAGCGGATCCAACGTAGATTCCTTAAGTACGCGCATTTAAGGGCTCGGAGTGATGGAGTTGAGTTCTGCGATGTTGCTGTGCGGGTGTCTCTTGGACTTGCTTCTTTGAAGGAGAGGAGGAAAATAGCTGATATTGTTTTCCTAGTGAAATTGTTAAATGGCTCATACGACTCACCCTCCTTGCTCAACCTTGTGAATATAAGGGTTCCATCCTACTCGACTAGGTCAAGAGACTTTTTCTCACCATCTTTTGAGGGAACCAACTACGCTATGAATAGCCCTCTCACACGGTTTCAACGGACAGCGAACGAGTCGCCAGTCGACATTGATCCGTTTTTCGACTGTGTGAATAACATTAAGTCAATGCTATCTAAATTTTACCTGCAATATTAAATTAGTTTATTTGTGACAAATTTAATTTCTTATTTCACACTTTCATTTTGTTTTTCACTTACTGTAGCTGAGAATTGTTGAAAAATTCTTTATATGTAATTGGGAATAAAATCCCGTAATGCTTAATAAATAAATAAAAATCGATCAAGCAACGCGTTATTTGGGCAGGGTAGCCTGAATATTGTGTGGTAGCTCAGATTGAGTTGCATTGTTACCTACTTATAACCAAATAAACTCTGATTCGTACCAATCCCTACTTTGTACTCTAACCTTCGTACCCTAATCGTACTCTTATATTTGCCTTTCTTCTACTGAATTCATTTTTTTTAAACAAGAAAATCGTGTTGTGTTTCCTAGAAAGAAAGTGTCGTCACGTCGTGGAGCGGATTTAAATCGGCTTTGTCAATGAAATGCCGGATTCCATTCCTCACTAAATCCAAAAGTACAACCATAGGTGGTAAACTGGAACTGGACGCTGAAAATTTATTGAAATCATTACAGAAAGACGATTGGAAAGCTTCCAAATTGATGGTGAGTTTTTTGAATTGGTGGAATACATTGTATGTGAATTGTCTTGCCTACTGATTGCATTACACTTCCTCTCTAGATTTTCGAACATGAACTCGAAAAAGTTCCTCATTATGAAATGTTTGAAGATGTTCTTCGTAAATTCCCAATACGAAAAGGAAGTACCTTATTGCACAAAGAGTCACCTTTTTCGCAACCTGCAGCATATTTGAAAGTAACCAAAAATTAACTTAAGACTAAACTAGTTGAGAAAATTTTATTGTTGCAGTGGGTACTCAATTATTTGTATTTAGCTCCATTTAGGGGTATACCCTGAATCCAATTCAGGATTGCAACAATATTGTTTTCCACTGAGATAGATTACATCATTATGTATTGCATTGGCAGGAGGCTCATATTACAGTATTTTCATGGTAAACGCAAAGATTCTTCCTGCATATAGACAGGTAGGTAGGTACATATTAGAAAAGTAGTGAGATGGTGTGCAGATGTAGTGTTTCATTTAGAGTTGAGTTCTCCGTGAAATTTTGCCACGAACAAACCGCCTGAATTGCTTAGTTGATACCTACCTAAATACAGAGCGCTTCATTTGAGCTGATGTGTTTCCTGTCAATATATTGTCATTTCTCATGTAAGGTCACAAACCTTTTTCAGACCCTTCCATAGCAAAACTCGATGATGTAATGATGAAAATTGATTTGAAATCTTCAAAATGTGATTTATACTCAGGTGGGACTTAGTTTCTACAAGATGGATGAAGAACAATGTGTCACTCAGTTTGGTGGGGATGCTAGGGAGGGTGTCTACTCTCCCTTCACAACTCTCCTTAAGCAAGAGATACCTTTGATAGTCCGTGTCTACGTGGTCAGGGCTCACAATCTCAAGGCTTTTGGTGGTGACCTGAACCCATACATACAAATTCTGACGCCTTCTGTCACGCTATCTGATAAAGGACGTATATTTTTAGGGGAAAAGAGCCCAATGCTCGGCCGGTGAGTTGAAAAATCTGTCAACTTACTGCTGAATATAAGAGCATAGTTACTAATAAATTGTAATGGAAACAGTTACGTTAAAGAAAAGTTCATTTCATATTTATACAAATTTAACACATAGAAATAAAGTAGGTATAAGTTGTGACAGTTCCCGTGAGATCCAAGAGAATGCACGTCCGTCGCTCCTGTGCCGGGCGTCAATCTCTAGTTCTTGAAATGCTGCACTTGGCAATAGATGAGGATCCGAGAACCGGAAAATCATCTTCTCTGAACATAGCACATATGCTATTAGTACGAGTTGTATCTCTTATGGTACTGTCACCCCCCCCCCCCCCCCCTCTCTCTATGTAGGGCGGATTTAGGCTCCATTGCTCCTCTGGGGGTGATCTAAGTCCATTACATGGTAGCAGAGCGTGGTTAGGATTATGTACGGCTGACGCCTAGTAATCCGATCCACTATTTTAGTGATTGTTAATGTTTCAGAAGATACATGGCTCGGGTCCTTCCATTGGTTCTTGACTATTAATTTCTCAAATTTTCCCCTCATATTATTTACATTTTTCTTACTTAATTTCTTCCAAGGGCATTGTTCCCAAACCCAGGGCATCGTTCCCTATTTCATAAGTCCCCAAAGTGGGCACCTTCCACTGCAAGTCTCCAAAGCTGAGCAAGTTATTATCCCCAGGGCATAGTTCCCATTTTCTTAAGTCCCCAGAGTGGGCATCTCCCACTGTAAGTCTCCTGGTTGAGCAAGTTATATTATTCCCGATTGTTCCAATCTTTTATTGGGGGTTAATTACCGAATGAATACTTCATACGAAGATTCATTGACAATCCATCCTATTTTAATTTCTCTTTTTTATCCTCAATCGCCAATGCAGCTATTTATTAGTGAGCATCAGTTCTCAACCAGTAAACTATTCCACCTGGTTTACATACTTGTTCTTCAAACAAGTACCTATGTTTTTAAGGGGAGGAGTGTGACAGTTCCCGTCAGGATCCAAGAGAACGTGCTTCCGTCGCTATCGTGCCGAGCGTCATTGTCAAGTTCTTGAAATGCTGTGTTTGGCGATAGATGAGGATCCGAGAACCGGAAAATCATCTTCGAACATAGCACTTATGCTATTAGTACGAGTTGTATCTCTTATGGTACTGTCGCACCCCCCCCCCTCTCTCTCTATGTAGAGCGGATTTAGGCCCCATAGCTCCTCTAGGGGCGATCTAAATCCGTTACAAAGTATATAAACCAATTACAAAATTTATTTGAAAAATAAATAAATAAATAATGATAATAATAAAATAAAATAAAAACATTTCTTCATAAAAATGAAGAAACTTCATTGAAAATAATCTTCCATGAAAGGTATGCTAGAGGAGGAAGCTGAGGTTTTTACGTTCCTCTCTATTTTCAAAATAAATTCTTCAGTTTAGTCGAGATTCAATGTAAATACGTACTTAATATTATTCAAGGTACTTACATTTTGTTAAAAGTGAGTTATGAAATCACACCGTACAGTTTTTTCTTCATCTTTTCAAACAAAAATTTTCTTTCGTAGACTTACGAGTAGCTCGAAATGGTGTGCAAGAACTGCATCTGGGGCAGCTTCCCTTGTCATCATCCTGGGGATAAGGCCATGGGAGGTGAGTACAAGACCCTAGCCTTTGGGGTTTTGTTGATCCCCAGCCATTTCTGTACTTACCTGAAATAAATAGTTTCGAAAAGAACACACTACACTTGTACAATCGATAGTTAAAGAGAACATGGTATGAGGTTTTCCGAGAATTCATTTACATTATTAATTGTTGGAATGTACCTTTAATGTGCGCAAGGATAGAAAGTGAGCGGCAACAACTTGTGGCAGCTGGGCGAGCTTGAAACTCGTTTTCACTGTGGATCCACCAAATAGCGGCGATCACCTAGGTCCTATTTCTGTAGCCTGTTCTGTTGTCTTCTCTACTCGAGGTACCGATGTTCTGTCATTAGATTTGTTTTCCCTTGTCCAAAAAAACGAGAAAGTTGAATCACATCCAGTGAAAGTGTGTTCAAAAAGTAACTATAGTCTGAGTAGGCGATGATTAGGTCACTTCACAATCTTTTCTTTGCCCAAATATCTCACGTTGGTTATGTTGGGTAATTTCCAACTAGTTTATGGAGTTATATCCAATTTCTATGCATCCTTTCAGCCAGAAATCATTGATGAGAACCAACGGTCAATTACAAGTGTAGTAACCGATGGTGGCCACCTACTCCACCAAGTTGTGCGACCTCGTGGCTTATCATTTGGTTTGTTGTGGCCAGATACATCCACATTTGGTTTTGATATAATATCCGTCGGTGGTTCTCAATGACATTGCCCAACTCAACTTGAGATATTTTTCAAGAAATGTGGGCTAAGGTTCTGATATGAATTTAAAGTACCTACAGTTCAACACCAGGAATCTTACTTTATGTTTACACCTTCACTGGATATGATTCAATTTCCTTGTTTTTCGGTCAAGAAACAATAAATCTGATAAAAGCACCGGATCCTTGAGTAGAGGAGAAGACTGTAGCATTCCTAGACACCAATGCTGCATCTGAGATGTAACTGAAGCAGAAACTCAGATCATTGTTACTCTTTACAGATCTCAGATACAGAACCTTGGTGATTGGAGCTATTTGGTGGATCCGCTGTGAAAATAAGTTTTAACCTCGCCAAGTTGCCACCATCGAATGATGCTCACATGCACTGCCAGAGTTTTCCCTTGCATCAGGAACAACCCTTCAATTAACTTAGTGTTTCATGGAAACCCTCATATCGTGTTCTCTTTTAACTATCAACTATTACTTGTGCTTTTCAATACTGTTTCAGGTGGAGAAGTCGTTGGGGTTAAACTTGGGGTGGATACTCACCTACCATAGCCTCAACCCTAGGATGATGGCAAGGGAAGCTGCTCCCACGACAGTAATTGCATGCCATTTCTTGCATGTGGGGGCGGGTATGGCTATTAGTGTGCGCAGTAATGGGAGGCTCATCAGTGCGTGCTTATTGTACTGCAATGTACCTGCAATTTCATGCAATAATATATCAGACATGGAATTCACCGATTCATTCGAAAAGGAAGAATTTGTGGATGGATGACTAAATTGCGCCTTGACATTATGCTACCTACCTCAGGAGCATCTAGACTTCAGAAATTGAAAACCTTTCAATTTTTCGGATATAATTTTATTGTTTTCTGTAAAAATGATCGAAAATGTCGGAGTTCTAATGATTTTTGAAAAAGGTGCTTTCACTTCCCAGGTCAAAAACTTGGATAAATCTTGAGGCCAACATGTGAACTATAGGTCTTACTGAGGGAATAACCTTGTCATAGGGGATCGCTATGGTGGTGGTCTAGTGGGGAGGGGCTGAGAGGAGCTGTTAGGGTGATTCCTAACTCTATGGGGTGGGTTGATTCTACATTTAGATTCTGCTACCTTACGAGACAGTAGGATTGGAATAGTTTTCCCTTGCACCAATCGATGTGACGATTATTATATTTTATTATCACTTTATTATTATTTTATTTAATGGTTTAAATGAGCCGCACCTCACTTTTTTATTTTTCAGTAAATTTGAGCTTAAAGCAAAACTTCCTTACGATTCCTCAATTGTAGTCCGGCTGATGGACTGGGACAAATACTCTGAGGATGACGTAATTGGAGACACGATAATTGACATTGAAAACCGTTTTTTCTCGAGGCACAGAGGGTCATGTGGACTTCCAGAGAGATACAACAGGTCTGCGTCTTTATACTTGTATTCTCCTTGTATTCCTTATAAGTTTTTTTTCTTTTATTAATGGCCTACCTTGGCTCCCCGAATAATTCTTGTTGTGCTTCACCAATACTGAAAATATCATCATATAAATTTTCTTAAATTAATAAGAAACTCAAGTCAGCTTGGCCCCAGGTGATTCCGAAATGGCCGTTTCAAGTAGGAGATCAGTTGATTTCAACCTACTCCTTCCACTCGTCAAGATTTGCCATTCACGCTCCATGGCCAAGCCCTGCTGAGTACAATTCTAGGTTCAAATGTTCGACTTTAACTTTTCACCTCACCTTACCTAGCTTCCTTCTTCAGTACTACCACTACTGGGTATTGTTTATTCCGGAGGTAGTACTTCTCATCCTAACCCCTTCGGGGCCACACTAGCTCCAGGAGATACCCTATGCACACTACTGCACCACATTTGTCCCTAAGTGTTCCTTCTCGCTCTATGGGGCTGCGTTTGTTCCGGGGTGATCCTTTTCGCTCAGCGGTTCAAGTCTGTTCCGGGGTGTACCTCCTCACTATATGGAACCTTAAGTTCAAGGGGTGTCCTTCAATCCACTTCCCTAAATGAAAGTCAGGGCAAAGTCAAGAAAAGGAGTTCAAAAGTCAAATACGCAAGTGCTTCTGGTGAAAACACGACAATACTGTTCAGTGATAAGTACTACAAACTATTTGCCTCATACTTACAGTTTGAATAAAAACCTTATCGACTATACGAAAGGTATTGTTAGCAATATTATGATAGAAGTGATTTGTGGGGCTCGTAGAAATATGGATTTTCATGAAGAGGATAAAATTATTTTCTAGGAGTTGATGACTATTGTGTGCTGCTATCAGCAATACTGTTGTGCACCATCTTGAATATAGATTTACCCCATGCCAACAAGTCTGTTCAGTTCGAGATATTTCAAACTGCAGCCTTGTTCTTCCAAATCCTGCATATCCACAACCGAACTCTTTCCTATCTTCAACGGTGTCAAGCTGACACTGGGGAGATATCCTTCCTTCCGGGTTCGCTAACCCGGAGGTACCTACCTAGTACTTTACCATACTGTTAAAGCAAGGGCATCTTGCCAACACAGGAATTAGCAGCTTTGACTATTAACAGTCTATGCTGGTCACCTCTCACTTCCAACGGACCCTGTGTTTTGGGTCACATCTTCCTTCATTTTCAACCCATCCTCATTGAAAGCTACGGCAGGCAGTGAATCAGAAAATCAATAAGTCGAATACACAACTTCATCTCTCTTGAGTCTCAATAAATACCATTGACAAAAGGGTAAATTACGTATATTTTTGACTAGAAATAGACCATTGAAGATCATTTTGCATCCAACGCATCTCCTAAAGATGCTCAAAGAAGCTGTGACACTACTGAGTCCGTTCAGCCTATGGTTGCCTTTTGCCCTCTATAGGATACAGAATGCACTGCTCATTTGGAAAACCGATGTAGGGATGAGGCGAGTATTCCCTCTTGCAAATTTTCTTCAAGGAAACTATTGTTTCCAGATGAACTTGAACTGATTCATCCTTTTAAACTACCTGAATTGAAACTTGCTAAAGTTTAAAGGCTCCCATTGTGGTATCCATGAATGAAAGACTCATTAATGGATTACCCAGCTGGAAGTGGCAACATTGTTAGATTCTTCCAGAAGGATCTCGAACCTTCTAGAATGTTCTTTTCTATTGAAAATGTGATTATTCCAATAAATCACCATCATTCTGCTCCTACCCGTGTACCATGTTCGATTAATTTCTTCCCAATGACTTCCCTTAGCTTTACACCCATAAAATTGCTTGTAGGCTATTTAGGGATCAAAAGAGGAACGCATATTTCAGTGGGGCACTTCAGGCTGCTTGTCACAGAATTCTTATGCAAGAAGACTGTGACATACCCAGCTCAGAAGGCTACAGAAATAAACTGTCTGAGTTGAAATTCATTTGGTGAACACTGGCAGTTCTGTGTCCCTTAGTCCCTTGAGACTTTGTATGGAGAGTTGAAGGCCTTTTTACAAAATTCCTGCGGATACACGTGCAAATTCTTTATTTTCAATACATAGAATACACATGACTATATAGTGCGCTGATTTACATTCCTGTATAACGTGTGAGGAGACCCTGCGGTCGAATAGGCTTAATTAAGTATTCAATTGGTTCATATGGTGATCTTTCCTATGAGCTTTTCTCCTCGTTCGAGAAGAGTAAGAATGAAGTCCCTTAGGAGTGTTTGGGTCCTTCATCATGCGCTGCTCTCCATCTTAATTTTTTTGGAGGGTGTACAGTTCTTCAGTCTTAGGTCTATGTTTGTTCCTACTAAGTGCACCATTATAAAGTTGAGCCGATCAAATATTATAGACATCTCTGCAAAATTTATATTCATTACTTTTCTCGAAGAGAAGCTTCTAGAAAAAGACACAAGCTGAACCACTCGACTATTGAGGCCATTTATACCTATACCCACTTATACTTTCCAGTTTGAGGCCACTTATACCTAACCCCTTTGTATAGACCTAATCCTATTACTAATTGCAGTGAAGGTTATAACCGGTGGAGAGATATTTACAAGCCTTCTGAAATTTTGGAGAGCTTGTGTGCAAGCAACAATCTTCCTCTTCCTGTTTACACAGGCCGCACAGTGGAAGTGGCTGGCAAGGCTTTCAAAGGAATTCACACTGATATAGGTAATACTTTATCAACAGGTTTTAATTCCTATAATTTACCTTGCTGCTATTTGTTGTCCTTTTCTTATCTGAAACTTAAAAAAGTTGTAAGTAACATAAATTGAGGCATTATGGAGCCTTCTGTAGTTTGGTCAGCATAAGAAGTAACGTAAGATGGTACCCCCGCCCCATCACCAGATGTGCCGCGGGAAGAGGGGAAGTAGCAGTCTGATACCCCTTCCCTACCTCCTCCTCCGATCCACCACCCACTTCCCGCTCCTGCCATTGGGCATGCAGACGGTGGGGAAGTGTCAGTTGAGTATAGAGGGGGTGACGGACTGCGGTTAGCTGATTTCCCCCACCTCCTTGCCTTCACGTAACTTCCTACGCTGACCCGACTGTAGTTAAGTTTAAGGTAATTTATTAGGTAATTTATTTTTAAGGTAATTATTAGTTACCGGCAGCCTATCAATCTTCTCCAACTAGAAGGGAGGCCTTTTTTAATTTGTTGGACATAAACCACGTAAACTAAAAAATCCACCCAATAAAACGACCCTGACATTTTGGCAATTTCTACCCTCTGCAAATTAAACATGGCATGTGAGTTTCATACAGATTTTTTGACTAGCCAGTTTCAAGAAAGGTAAAAAATAGAACTTTTTGCGTTGTAGATTTTTTGTTTGTCTCTTAATTTCTGAATGCCAAGAGTTTTTTGTTTCAGCTTATTTATTGCTTCCGAGTCTACCTAAAGGTAGCGGAAGCATTGTTTTCACTTCCGGGAGAAAAAAAATTTTTGGTATCCAAAATCAAAATTTCTACTCGCATTTTACGTTTTAGACCATTCTGAACAACTTTAGTTCCGTGTCTGTGTGTGTGTGTCGGTCGTATGTCTGCAAATCCTTGTGACAAGCTTATTTTCCACAGTTTACATCCGATTCGGATGAAATTTTCAGGGAATGTGCGGGCTAGGGGGTAGACGGTCCCCAATCGGTGTGGTCGTTATTGACCCAATACTTCACTCTGCGCATGAGCAAACATAAATTCTACTAAGCATCATTTTCTTACGATCTAGTTGTTCGATCTTGCATAAATTTGAATGATAGTTGGACGATAACGATTAATCATCCCGTATTGATTTCAACATGATTGATTGTATACTTAATAGCTACTGTGCATGCGCCAATTATAAATCCTTGTAACAAACTTATTTTCTGCAGTTTTTATCGGATTTAGATAACATTTTCAGGGAATGTGCGGGCTGGGGTGTAGAGGTCCCCTATCAGTTTCATTGTTGCCAAATCAATATTTCACTCTGCGCATGCGCAAACGTAAATTCCATTATGCTCCAAATTTGGGTGATATTTGTGGGATTACGATTTGATCATCTCATATCAATTTCAACATGATTGTATCATTAATTGTAACTGCGCATGCGCCAATGTGAAATACTTGTAACGACCTTAATTTCCACACTTTTCACTCGATTTTGATGAAATTGTCAGGTAATGCTTGGGTTAGGTAGATGGTCCCCTACCAATTTCATTATTGTCAAATCAATAATTCATTCTGCGCATGTGTAAACCCAAATTTCATTATGTTCCATTTGTTCACACTGTAGTCGTTTGATTTCGCTTAAATTTGGATGATAGTTGGAAGAAGACGACTTGATTACCCCATGTCAATTTCAACATGATTGTGTCATTAATAGCAACTGCACATGCGCCAATGTGAAATACTTGTAACGACCTTAATTTCCACAGTTTTCATCCGATTTTGATGAAATTGTCAGTGAATGCGCGGTTGACGTTGTAGATGGTCCCGTACCTATTTCATTGTTTTCAACTCATCAGTTCATTCTGCGCTTGCGCAAACGTAAATTACATTGTGTATTTTTTTGTATCTTAATTGACCACAATTATGACGTTTTACGCTACCTCTTGATATACTCTTTTCCGCTATGGATTTTTTCAAGATCATTTATAGCTTATCATAGATTTATACATCCATGATAGGTAAACGAGGAAGCTATGTGCCACATCCAACTTGGCAGACGTTTTTAATTGACTCCAATGTTGGGAAATTAAAAGTACGATTCATTTTCAAAATCAAAATTTAAATAGAAAATGGTTGTCCTGAAACTGAGATATAATGACTTTTTATGTGAAGTTCGTAAATTTTGTTATCATTTTTAAAATGTAAGTGCAGTTCCATTGGGTCTTACCTATTCCATATCCTATGTACCTACGTCCTACAGGTGTACAGTGTTAGCGAATTTTTAAAAATAATGAAGGTATTGCTATGGCTCCAAAAATATTCCAAAATTTTCTTAATTGAAATCCGTTTTGAGACATTCTGATACATTCCTGGAGTTTAACAGTTTCCACAATCCGTTCCTTCGCCAAAAATTCAAGCATTCCAAAAGAAAGGATGAGTTTGTTGAACAGCACTTTTTGAGCCCTATAAATTGGCCAAATTTCAAAAATTGCGCTTAAAAAAATAACTAAAAATAGCAAAAAGTCGTGATATTTAATTTTTAAATATAGTATAATTTTACTTGGAAAACTCATGCCGACTGCGAGCTAGAACAGATCGTGCCGTAAATGCCCTGGAATTTAATTAAAATGTGATTAAAAATAAATTAAAACGGCAAAAAATGATACGAACAAAAAATTAATTTGTACCTATAGCATAATATTAGCATATTATTAATATTTGTACCCTATATTATGTTATTTAGTAGTTACCTACCTACCTATTTAGAATTTTGTGCCAAAAAATTGATAGTTTTGTTCACACTGCTCAAATTACAAAACAGTTTGACATAAATATAAATCGAAATATTATGAAAATTTGCTCATATAGTCATGATGCTTGACTGGAACTTTCTTGCTTTAAGGGTATGTACTCTTATTTCATGGTTTTGTGGGATTTGTTTCCATTTGGGAGTAACTTATGGATTTAGCAAATGAAATGACGGACTAATAAAAATTTTTAGTGTGTCATCGTTTCAGATGTAAAAGAGTGTGCTGCATTAGCTGCTTTGAATCATTGGGATCGAATTCCAGTTGTGGGTTGCAAGCTTGTTCAGGAACATGTGGAAACACGTCCGATTTTCAAACCTGATTCTCCTGGAATTGAACAAGTACCCATTTTCTTATTTGTAACACAGCTTCTATTATTTTCCGGAAATTAAGGTTGACTAAGAGAAAAAAACTTTGATTTTCGTTATTTCAAGTGGGTATTGTGTACTTTTCTCTCTGATGAAAGGGAGAATCACGTCTACGTTGTCTTATTCATGCTGAGTGACTCATGGGGTAAATATATATATATATATATATATATATATATATATATATATATATATATATATATATATATATATATATATATATATATAGGTATATGAAGTGCTGTTGTTTAGTGAATAATACATGCGAGGGTTTTCTTGAATTGACCAAACTAGACTTGTGGATTTTATGTTTTATCTCCCGACGTTTCCACCCAGGGTCTGGGTCCTAATCATGGGATAATATTTTCAACAGGCGTGGACTCTTCAATGAACTGAGTAGTTGACATTGAAGAGTCCACGCCTGTTGAAAATATTATCCCATGATTAGGACCCAGACCCTGGGTGGAAACGTCGGGAAATAAAACATAAAACCACAAGTCAAGTTTGTTATTAACAACACGCCCCCCTGTCCGACCAGCGGCCAGGGCAACGCTGAGCCATTGGGTATCAACAACCCTACAACAAACAGGGACACAACAAAATTCTCGGCTTACTCCACCCGTCATGCGTCAGTATCAGTATCGGCAGCCGCTAGGAAGGGTGTACCCTTACTAATCATTTTTAGAGCGGCAGGGTGGACAGCAAACTCTTCTATGTTTGCTACCGTATACAACAAGCCCCTGGTAAATCAAGGGGAGTTCGAATCCGCCATTATCCATGGGACAGGACACAACCGAGAGGGGGTACCATAATTACATTTATACAAGCAGAAACACGAGGTAATAAAATAACAAATTACACTAGTGGTAATTAATGATATAGCCCATCATCCATGGGACAATGCAGCAACAGGAGTTCATTTAAATAGTTTTCAACATTGCTCCAACCGAAGGTATTCACATTAGAGCCGGGTAACCCAACAGTTACTGTCTGCCTCACTCTTGGAACCATGACATTTTAGTTATCACCCTGAATTACTTTGGTTCTTTTTTCAAGCAAATAAGCACCACTAAGAAAAAAAAAAAAAAACTCGACCCCTCCCCCTTGGTGCCAGCCAGATTTTCATCTGTGGCATAGTACCCCGGATATTCTTATATATCCCTATAAATGGGGGGGGGGGGGGGGGGGGGGGAGAAGGCACTACTCACTAGTGGGTATGGGGGAGTTGGGCGTTTTCACGAGTCCCCTGCACACAAAAGTGTGCACCACAAGTGAGTAACAGAAGCTTAGTTCTCTCTTCTTTACTCCAGGTCGTGCGGGACGCCCATTACCACCACCTCCTTTTACAAGCAGGTGGGTATGGGGGAGTTGGGCATTTTCACGGGTCCCCTGCACACGAAAGTGTGCACAAGTGAGTAACAAAAGCTTAGTTCTCTCCTCTTTAGGCCAGGTCGTGTGGAACGCCCATTACCACCACCTCTTTTTACAAGCAGGTGAATGGAGGACTTTGAACGAGCTGCGTAAGTAAACAGTCTTCTACGAAGACCGTTCTATAATTGATAACTCAACTTACCTGTGGGAAATATTGAGTAGAATTATAGTAGGTCAGAGTAGAAGACTGTTTAATGCCCACCCAGTCATTCACCTACGATGTTTATCGGTCTTTGAACTGAAGTGAGATGGCGGAGCCCGAGAGGACCTGGGTCGGTGAGGCGCAGGGGTGCCACCAGTGTAATAGTTGGTTTTCTAAAGGGCTGAGCGGTCGGGTGAAAACCTACTACTACGCTTGCCCAACGTTAAAACTAGGTAGGTTAAGGTACTTACCAGCACGGGGACTGGATCTATGAAGTCGCAGCAGACCAGACGTAAGGGTCGTTGACTAGGCGTCCCGAGGGATCGCCGAAAAATGACTCTACTATTTATTAAATTATCCAGATACTGCTGGATGACTCTAAGGTTTTTCAGAGTAAGTGAAACTTCGAAAATTTTGAAGAAGAGTAATAGAATTCGGAGCACCTCGGCTTCCGTTCAAAATGAAATAAAAAGGTAAGTAATTATATTTCAAAAAAATTGGGTAATGGGGTTAAGCCCCTGAATATTATTGTTAAACTTGGTTTACTTTTCGTATATCACCAGGAAGAGGTCCAGTTCAAGAATAATGCCGTTTATAGGAACACATTAATAATTGAATTTAATAAAAGCATAAAAATCCACACAAATAAAAAATAGTATATGAGATAATTAACACTTATAACTATTCAACTGAACTCAAAAGGAACGAGAGTCTGGACGGGAATAAGATACCCGTATATTAAGTAAACAAATATATAAGTCGGCGGAGGGCCGAATTCAATTAGAGAAATGGACAATTCTTATAACAATTTAAGACTTGAAAAAGAAATAAAACTCTTGGCGGGGATAAGATACCCGAACGAAATGGGCTGAGAGCCGAAACAAATTAAAGGGGGGTGCGCGTCTCCAACTGGGACGTGAATGTTTGGCAAAATGGCGACCGGGGTGAAGCCCCAACAGGAATCGAACAAGTGGTCTTACCACTTTGAAATAAAATATATGATTACGATGAATAAAATATGAGGGAACCACAATAAAACTATACAATCATTACATCTAAATTTACCGGTGGGTATGGTACAAGCAGAGTCCGTTTACTAGGTCCTTGGGAAATGTCCGGGTTGGCGTGAGGTTCCACTTCGGCTGGGAGGGCGTACCGGTGCACCAGATGTATCCAAGAGGGGTTCCACAACGTGTCGGGGGGTTTCGGGCTTACAAATTACTGAGATCGACTTTTAACTTCACTGTTCCTGTATCTATTACTCCACTTTCACTGACTGACTATACGTTTCGCACTGACTAATACTTTAACTGACAACTGTATCGGGACTCGCGCCGGTTCGCTTATGGCCGCGGTCCGGGTCACTTGGGAGGGGTTCCTGCTTCAGGATAGGTCTGTTGAGTGGCTCGACTATGACGCGACTGCCGGGCGTTGCGGCGGCCAGTCGCTTCCTTCCCCCTTTCTCCCACCATGCTCCCTTACTCCCTCTCCGGCTGCGCGTTGCCTCCTGCGCTTCTTCCCCTCCTGCCGGTCCCACCAGCTGGTCCGCCGCATGGATCGGCTTCACATGGAGCCCCAGCATGGAGCAGCCTGTTTCCTACTAGCGCCTGTGGCGCCCCATCACACCCCTCCTTTCCCCGGAGGCCGATGCCCTCATCGGCAATTCGCCGTCCCTCCGGCGTTACTGCAGGGAGTGGCAGAGGTAACCCCAGACGGGCCCCCAGCAGCGCCCGCTCGTATCTCCAGCGTCTGCAACCCGGGCATTTTGGCGGTCGGGAGTCTAGGTGTTCCTTGCTTCCGCATGCGCGCGGGTGGCTCGGATGGCCTGGTGGGAACCTCTTCCCCTTCGTCACCAGCCTGTTCCAAAAGGTTTTACAGGAGTGGCACCTGAAACCTATAATCAACTTCCCGGGGAGATTACACACGGGGCAGGTGCTCAGTATTATCTTGGCGGACGTAGTGGCATCCCTGCGTGGGGGCGTGATGGGCGAGCACGGCGGCGGGTCCCCGCTTTCCGCATCCTCCGGCTCCATTGGTGCGGCCAGACCAGCGATCGGCTCAGTGGATGGCCGCCCCGGCGTTGACGCCGCGTTAGGTGCCTCTGGTCCGCCGGCAAGGCTCCATCCGCTCAACTCGGCAACCGTTTCGTTTTGGCCTTGCGCCAGCTGTTCCTGCAGAGCGTGGACCTGGTACCGCAGCATTGCGATATCGCGCTCCGAAGATGCCGTCGATGGTTCGGGCTGCTCGGGCTCCGCGACGATCGCCGCCAGCTGCGTGACGCACCTCGTCAGTACCTGTAACTGTTTGGGCATCCCCTCGAAAGTCTCGGAGATTCGTCCGATGGCCTCGATCGCTTTTAGGGTGATCCTTCTCTTTTCCTCCAACGTCCTACCGCTTCCGCTGCCGTCCGGCAATCGTGGCGTCGCCATACCCCAGCCGGTTCCCCCTGAAACAAAGAGACATGGCCGCGGTCACCACACGAACCATCACTCCCACCTCATACCTTCATGCACATGCACATCAATGTGGCGGCCGCGATTGGTCGCCCCGGCCCGGACCCCAATCCCTCCTACCCCCAGACGGGTCCCAACCACACGTCGGCGCGTCGAGCGGGAGCAACCGGACACAGAATAAAACGACCGGACTCTTGTGGCCGGAGAGCAAACTTGGTTTATTCGTAAGTATATTGATTGATTGACATCGATTTCTTGTATTTTACAGTTTTTTTTTTTTCATTTCATGGCATGGTGTTCATAAAAAAAATTTTACACTTATTACTAAATTAATCAAAACATTTATATAACACATTTCTTTTCTTTCAGGTTTCGTTTTTTTTTTCAGGTTCCCTTTTGTTTTTAGATGCCTTCTGCGGACGACGCTTGCTGCGCCCCGCTATGCATTCGAGCGTAATCAACGCGTGGTCGTCGTCGTAAGTTGTATCCGGGGGACTCCGCTGATTCGTTCGTCTCCTCGGCCCTGGTGGTGAGAGCGGTCCCCCTTGGGGACTGGTCTTGCTGCTTGGGTCCCGGTTCTTGGGGCAAGCGCGATGGTGGATCCTCGTCCTCCTCGAGCCATTCTGACTCATCGAGCCCTCCTGGAGGCGACGACATTTCGTGGGGCGGCACCTGCGGTCCGGCGCTGGGCATGTCGGTGGTTGTGGCCTCGTCCGGCACCCAACCCAGAAAGGCGGGCTTCAGTCTGCTCAGGTGATGACGTGAGACCTGGCCCATCACGTCCACAACCTCGTAGTTAACTTCCGTTAACTTTCTCTTGACCGTGAGCGGGCCGATCCATGGGCTCCAGAATTTCTTTATGGCCCCTTGTGGCGGTACCATCTGTTTGGCGTAGACGCGCTGTCCTTCGCGGAAGCTCCGCGCATGCCGCCTCTGGTTGATGGCTCTCTCGCGCGCGTACCATGCACGTCGCAGCTGGCCCTCGGTGAGTCTCCTTACTTTCCGGATCTCTTGTGTCCGTTTGTGGGGTCCTGTGGCGGGGGTGGGTGCGGCTTCAAGTTCCGCTATGTGTGGTAGCCGTAACTCCCTCCCGTACAGTATCTTATTCGGAGAATAGCCGGTACTGTGGTGCGGAAGGCTCCGATAGGCCGCTAGTGCCATAGGTAAGGCGGTTTCCCAGTCCGTGGTCTCGGAGCGGATCTTGGCCACGATGTTCGCCAAGGTGCGGTGAAACCGCTCACAAACTCCGTTACTCTGTGGGTGGTACGCAGACGTCTTGACTTGTCTGATGGCCCACACCTCGCACAGCTCCTTGAGAAGCCCTGACACGAACGCGGCTCCCCTGTCCGAAACCAATTGTTCGGGAGCGCCATGTGCGGGAATGTACCGGGTCGTCAGTATCCTTGCGGTGGTGGCTGCCGTACAATCGGCGGTGACGTAAGCTTCGGCGTATTTCGAGAAGTGGTCGATCACAGTGAGGATGTACCTGGTCCCAGTTTCTCCTGGTATGGGTCCTACGAAGTCGATCCCGACGATCTGTCCGATCCTGGAGGGCAATTCTGGTTTCTGTATTGGGGCTTCTAATCCGGTTGGGGAGTTTCGTCGTTGACAGGCCGCACAGCTCCGGACGAACGCCTCCACGTCTCTCATCATCTTGCTCCAGTAGCCGTACCGCTGGGCAATTCTTTTTGTAGTGTCGATACCCGGGTGTCCAGCCCATTGATGCTCATGGCAATTCGTCAGGTACCATGTTCGTAATGTGCTTGGTATCAGCGGGACGAAGGTGCTACCTTCGTTCTGGTTCACCCGGATCTTCCATATACCGTCCACCTTCTGGACTTTCCCGTTCTCGTGCGCTTGGATCATCGTTTGCACCCAAGGGTCCAGGGTTTGACCGGCGATGAGCAGCTCCCTGGGCATACTCAGGACAGATACGGCGCCGATGGTCAAACGGCTGAGACCGTCAACATGCGTCATCTGGGCTCCGGGGCGGTATCTGGGTTCGTACTCGTACTCGGTGAGCCTCAGTATCCAGCGTCCGATCCGGGATGTCGGGTCCCTGATGTTCATGGCGGCAGTCAGGGCCGCGTGATCCGTCTGGAGGACGAACTTCCTTCCCAGGAGGTACTCCTGGAAGTGGCCCATGGCCCACATCACGGCCAGGAGTTCGCGCTCCGTGGTGGAATATCTTGTCTCGGTGTCTTTGAGGGTCCTGCTGGCAAAGGCGATCGGGTGCTCCCCGTCTTCGAATTCCTGGGACAGAACAGCCCCGAGGGCTGTGCCAGAAGCATCGGTGGCCAGGATGAAAACCCGCTCGAAGTCCGGGTAGGCCAACACAGGTCGCGACGTCAACGAGGCCTTCAGTCCATCGAACGCCTCCTGCTGCTCGTTTTCCCACAAAAATGGTTGCCCCTTCCGAAGCAACTTCGTAAGGGGGCGGCTGATAACGGAGTAGCCCTGCACGAAGCGTCGATAAAACCCGGCGAGACCCAAGAAGGCTCGCAGCTCTCTGACGGTGGTCGGCGCACGCTGGTCCTGAATGGCGGATATTTTCTCGGGGTCCATCTCCACTCCGTCCCTCGATACGACGTGACCCAGGTAGTTCACCTGAGCCCGCATAAAGGAACACTTGGCCAGGTTCACCCGGAAACCCGCCTCCTCGAACCTCCGGAATACCTCCTGCAAGAGTCGGAGATGCGACTCGACGTCCGGAGTGAACAGGATCACGTCGTCCAGGTAGATCAGACAGCCCTCTCCGATGATGCCGTCCAGGGCGTCGTTCATGGCGGCCTGAAATGTTGCCGGTGCGTTTTTGAGCCCAAAAGGCATACGGGCGCATTCGAAGTGCCTGTTCAGGGCGGTGAAGGCAGTCTTCTCTCGGGAGTCCGGGGCACCGGGATCTGATGGTATCCCATGGTCAGGTCGAGGGTGGAGAACCACTTACTTCCACCCATCAGTGATAGAGTCTCCTGAAGTCTGGGGAGGGGGTATTTGTTACCCTTGGTGACCTGGTTCAGGCCTCTGTAATCAATGCAGAACCTCCAACGCTGCGGCTCGCCAGGTGGAGTCTTTTTCTTGGCCATGACCACGGGCGCATTCCATGGGCTCCGTGAGGGGATGATGACGCCGTCCGCCAACATGTCCTGCACCTGCGTCTCCACGAATTCTCGCAGGGCATGGGGCACCGGATATGGTCGTCTGGCCACCGGCTCGGCGTCTCCGGTGTCAATGTCGTGCGCTACCGGCAGAGTACACCCCGTCTTGCCCGGTTTACCAAACAGGTGGGCGTTCTGAAAAAGGCAGTCTTCCAGCCGGCCGCGTTCCGTCCCGGTCAAGTGCTCCACATGGGCGAGGATTTGCTGTGAGAGTTCCTCGGGTGAGGCGGCCTCGTCCCATTCCTCGGTAGGAAGCGGCTCCGGCTCATCGTGGTTGGTCATGGTAGAGTTAGGTCGGTGCTCCTTGTGGAAGGCAACACTGGTGGGTTCCTCGTGGTTCATCATCGGGTTGGTGGTTGGCATTCTCGGGGTTTGAAGTCCCGCAGACAGTCGTTCCAGACGACGCTGAGTCTCTGGGTCCCGCACTATTGCTCCGACGGTGAGACGCTCGCCGGTCCTCGGGTGGTTCATCTCCACTGCGCCCGTGTCCGTTCGGATGCAGATCGGGAACTTCCGCAGGAGATCCAGCCCCAACAGGTTCAACCCCGAGTCCGGTCTGTCGAAAACGAAAAACTCGTGGGTGGTCTGAACGGGTCCGATAACCACGGGTGCGGTTTGGACCCCACGGAGCGGAATCGTCGGTCGGAGATCCACTCCCGGTATGGCGTCGGACAGAGCTGACACTGCGGCTCCTGTGTCCAAAACCATACGGCGCTCCGCTGTCCCCAGTTTCACGGTGACCGAGATCATTGGTCTCGCAGTGAACGCCACGGTTGTTTGGAATGCCACCACCTCGTCGCCTCGAATCTCTTCATCGGGTTCGCCCGCCGGGTCGGCGGTTATCGCAGCCGCCGGGGCTCCTGCTTGGACGTCCGTCGGGGAGGGACCCATCATCCTTCGCTTCCTGAAGCAGTCAGCTTCGTGATGTCCCCCACCACCGCAGAAGTCACAGTAGTCATCTTCGGCCCGTTTTCGTGGGCAGACTGCCGGGAAGTGTGTCGTCTCGCCGCAGAAGCAGCATGGTCGTCGTGGTTTCGGGGCGGCGGTGCCCCACGTCGGCGGTTTCCGCCGATTTTCCCCATAGTACGGTGGTACTGGGGAGGCTGCTTGACTGGTAGTGACGCCTCCTCGATGAGGGCATCGGAGAGCGAAATGGCCGACCTCCCCGCAGTTGTAGCATTTCCGGGGTTCCTGGTTCGTGATTCCCGCTACGTCCCAGCGCAGCTCCGGGTCGTCATCCGCTCGGCCGGCGCCTTCCCAGTCCTCGGCCTTATCCACCGCGTCCTCCAGAGTTTCGAGGGGCCCCCGTCGCAGGAAGAGGCTGGTCTCTCGGTCCACTCCGTGGACGAAGGCTCTCAGGGTCTTTTCTCGAATCCAGCTCGGTCGGCGTGCTAGCGGTACATCTCGTTCGGCCTCCACGGCGCGTGACGCCAGGCCCAACAATCGTTCGGCGAACTTCCGGACGGGCTCTCCGGGCTGTCGTCGGGTAGACCAAAGTTTGGCGGTGGCCTGCTCTGGATCTTCTTTCCGGTACCATCTGAGGATATGGGTTTTCAGCCGCTCGTACGGCTGGTCACCGGTGGCTTCCGACAGGAATCGCTTGGCCATCCCTTTCAGCCGGGATCTGAGGAATCGTACCCGCTGCTCCTGTGTGAGGTTGACGGTGGCCTGTTCCACCTCCTGGAAAAACTGTTGGGCAGGGATGCTGCCAGCCTCATCTGGGTTCCAGACATCCACCTCCAGGAACAGGGATCTGGGCAGTCCGGCGCCCGGTTCTTCAGTGCGTCGATTCCCTCCTTGGGTGGCGAAATAGCCTCCCATCTGAGCCATGGCCGTAGTTACGGCCTCCAGAAGTTCCTGGGTTGAGGTTGGTTCACAATCACTTGTAGACATGTTGTACGGTGGTTATTGGTGACGTCACAAATAAGAAAAAAAAATTCACAATGGTTGAAAGAGAATATACAAAACACAAAACACTGGGAATTGGCACTATTCGGTGGAATGTATCGATACACTGTATCGGGTCACCCTGTTGTGTCGGGTCGCCCTGTTGTGCCGGGTCGCCCTGTTGGGTCGGGTCGCCCTGCTGTATCGAATCACCCTATCGTGCCGGATCGCCCTGTTGTGTCGGGTCGATTGGCTTGGGGTGTGTCGGGTCGCCTTGCTGTACCGAATCACCCTGTCGTGCCGGATCGCCCTGTTGTGTCGGGTCGATTGGCTTGGGGTGTGTCGGGTCGCCTTGCTGTACCGAATCACCCTGTCGTGCCGGATCGCCCTGTTGTGTCGGGTCGATTGGCTTGGGGTGTGTCGGGTCTGTCTCGAGTCGTCGCCCCTATGCCTGGTGACCCGCCCACGAGTCGACCCGGAACAGTTCCCTGATCCGGACCGATCGAACACGCGTGAGGTCGCCCCAACCGTCTGAGGCGGCACAGATCCGGACCGCGACGACCAACCCGACCCGTTAGCCACTGAGTGTGCTGTCCCCAGCGCTCGCTCTCTCTCTCGCACGCCTCTCTCTGATGGTGTTTTCGTGTCCGCGGCCCTATCTCCTTGCTTTTACAGAAATAGTGTCCTAGAATCGTGTTATTTAGTCGCAATATCGTGTAGTCAAACAATAATAATAAAAACAAATCAAACAAAATTCAATACGGCTCTGGCCAACCTCCTGGTGATTTGCTACTCCTAGTCCACGTTGGGCTTCGAACTGAGGGTTCGTGACAATCGAAATTGTCCTAAAAATCCCAGACGCTGCCACCAATTGTAATAGTTGGTTTTCTAAAGGGCTGAGCGGTCGGGTGAAAACCTACTACTACGCTTGCCCAACGTTAAAACTAGGTAGGTTAAGGTACTTACCAGCACGGGGACTGGATCTATGAAGTCGCAGCAGACCAGACGTAAGGGTCGTTGACTAGGCGTCCCGAGGGATCGCCGAAAAATGACTCTACTATTTATTAAATTATCCAGATACTGCTGGATGACTCTAAGGTTTTTCAGAGTAAGTGAAACTTCGAAAATTTTGAAGAAGAGTAATAGAATTCGGAGCACCTCGGCTTCCGTTCAAAATGAAATAAAAAGGTAAGTAATTATATTTCAAAAATTGGGTAATGGGGTTAAGCCCCTGAATATTATTGTTAAACTTGGTTTACTTTTCGTATATCACCAGGAAGAGGTCCAGTTCAAGAATAATGCCGTTTATAGGAACACATTAATAATTGAATTTAATAAAAGCATAAAAATCCACACAAATAAAAAATAGTATATGAGATAATTAACACTTATAACTATTCAACTGAACTCAAAAGGAACGAGAGTCTGGACGGGAATAAGATACCCGTATATTAAATAAAAAAATATATAAGTCGGCGGAGGGCCGAATTCAATTAGAGAAATGGACAATTCTTATAACAATTTAAGACTTGAAAAAGAAATAAAACTCTTGGCGGGGATAAGATACCCGAACGAAATGGGCTGAGAGCCGAAACAAATTAAAGGGGGGTGCGCGTCTCCAACTGGGACGTGAATGTTTGGCAAAATGGCGACCGGGGTGAAGCCCCAACAGGAATCGAACAAGTGGTCTTACCACTTTGAAATAAAATATATGATTACGATGAATAAAATATGAGGGAACCACAATAAAACTATACAATCATTACATCTAAATTTACCGGTGGGTATGGTACAAGCAGAGTCCGTTTACTAGGTCCTTGGGAAATGTCCGGGTTGGCGTGAGGTTCCACTTCGGCTGGGAGGGCGTACCGGTGCACCAGATGTATCCAAGAGGGGTTCCACAACGTGTCGGGGGGTTTCGGGCTTACAAATTACTGAGATCGACTTTTAACTTCACTGTTCCTGTATCTATTACTCCACTTTCACTGACTGACTATACGTTTCGCACTGACTAATACTTTAACTGACAACTGTATCGGGACTCGCGCCGGTTCGCTTATGGCCGCGGTCCGGGTCACTTGGGAGGGGTTCCTGCTTCAGGATAGGTCTGTTGAGTGGCTCGACTATGACGCGACTGCCGGGCGTTGCGGCGGCCAGTCGCTTCCTTCCCCCTTTCTCCCACCATGCTCCCTTACTCCCTCTCCGGCTGCGCGTTGCCTCCTGCGTTACAATTCTAAACTGTATAGGTAATTGAGTAACATAATATTTGGAGTAAACTATAAAATGATAAAAAATGGACAAAGAAAACGGAAACTATTCTTCACAATTGATCAATCACGCAACGGATCCGCCTATTTGAAAAATACCCTTAAACTATGATTGTGCAGTAATGGTGTAAGAATTCTATTGTATAATAAGTCATACTGAACAATTATAGTTCATGGCATATTACCGCACTGTACTTCCGCTGGGAGTAAATGAAATGATTTTCGAAATTTGCCAGAGGTTTAGTTCAGTTCTGAATCTCTGCTTCTTTGACTAAGATACCGTCGTGCCCGGTTAATTGTTATCTTGAGACAATCTAAGTGATTGTCGTAATTAAATGTCTTCTCTATAAAATCTAAAGAGTTATTTCTATTAGTCGTAATTATAGTAAAGTACTATCGTTTACATACCTCTCGGAGGAGTCCTTTGTCACTAGCAAGTCGAGTACTGGGGGCAAGTGCTTTCGATGTAAAGACATCATCGTCAGACTGTCGAAACAGTAAAATGGCGCTTCAAAGAAAGGTGTAAAGGGAGGATTCTCTGACTAATATGATGTCAAGATGTATTGAATACAATTCAATGAGAGGTAAGAAGGCAGGTGAGGGTTAGCAAATGGATAATAGATCAAAACCAAGTAGATCAAAATCAAATCAACAGAGATATGAATAATTGTACAATCAACCCAGCACTGGTGCCAGATTAATTGTGATTATATTAGGTAAGGGAGAGAACCGTTATTTACTACACAGCAGCTTATGGATGCTGTAAAGGTGAACGAATTTGGAAGAGAAAATGAGATTTTTGGCTTTACCAATTATCAACCCACAACATGTATGTTGTCAAATGATCAGAATAATGGTAAAAAACGAATAAAAGTCCTTATCGCCGAGCTTTCAGTTTATATAAAACCATCTTCGGGGCTCAAGGATCTTTCACAGTGTCAAAATATAGGACACAGTCATGGATTTAGAAGTCAATTGTCATAACAAAAACAAGAAATGGTTGCAGTTGAGGCTGACAAGGGTTGGCACATGGATAGGACTCAAAAAACTAGAGGCTAAAATCGAAAAAACTTTGAAAAAACACTGCTGGCAAGCATACAGAGCTAAACTAAACTCAAACCCTGTCTGTTGTGTTGGCAACCCTGCCTCCTGGCTGGCCCACCACCACGACGCCATTTGCTTTTCTCGTCATTGAGTTGGCACAGAGGACCTGGTGGATGGTTAAGGTGTGGAAAATCGTTTCTCGCACCTCTCTACGTTTGTCTTTCAGAGTCCCGAATATTGGCGGAGCCTAGATGAATTATGAAGTTCGAGCGATTGAGACATGCTTCTGCCAACTCAACTTGAAACCGTCCTCATTTACCTTGACAGAGGTCAAAATGGTTTAACAGTACCTTTGGTAAATTGTTATGATTTGTTCAGAACTGTTACAACCTTAATGGACCTAAATTACAAATAAACCAAAACTAATGCACGAATACCTACTTCTTACCTAGATCATTTGTAAACCAATGCATAAAATATATGTCTAAATTTAAATTTATGTCTAAATACTATTGTACTTTAAAAGAAGACAGGAAAATCATTTCATGAGAAGGTATATGCCAAGTTACCTAACTATCTCAGCTGTTATTGTGACGCACAAAATTTGTTTATTCTGAATCCTCTCTAATCAGGAAGGTGTCTTCTTATCTATCAATCTCTTGTGTAACTATCTCTGGGTAAACAATTAGTTTTTAACTCTAATTTCAGGGAAAAGTGGAGTTGTGGGTGGACATAATCCCTGAGCTGGAAGACTATCACATACCTCCCCCGGTAGACTTCAAACTAAGAGACCCAGAGGATTTCGAGCTTAGAGTTATAGCCTGGCAAACCAAAAAAATCATGAGGAAAGATCCTACCTTTTTCACAATGTCACGTCATGTTGACATTTTTCTAAGCGCGTGAGAATGATTATGCTTATTTATTCCTTGGTATTTTTTCTTAACATTTAAGACTTACCTCATAAAGAGTTCAAATTACAACACTAGGTACCTTACAGTTTACCTAACATAGAGTACACTTATTTCGAAACCCATTTCTTTTCTTCTCTTCATTCATTCTTAAGATTGAAGCAATGCCTCCTATCTTTGAAGACACACCTAATGAATTTTAGAAATCTTTTGCGCTATTTCAATTAAAAAAGGCTTTCTTTAAATGAGTCGAAAATGGAATTCAAATCAATATTAAATGCCGGATTTAGTTCTACATTTTCACCTATCCTTGGAAAACCGTCACACTCCTCCCCCCTACAGGACAACAATTGCAGGGTTGCCTTAGACTAAATTATTCAAGGGGATTCACTCCAAGGGAATGATGTAGCTTTATTACGAATTTGGGAATGAAACTTCTTTTCTTAGCTTCCATTTGAGAACAATGTCTTATTGAGTTAGATCTATCTGAGTACAGATTGTACAATATTCTGTACAAGTTTGTATTCATAGGTAGCAATAGGTAACTCACCGTGTCTTTTAAGGGTTGTGGATCTCTGATGTGCATTCCACCAACTTGTACAAGTCTTGGACTAGTTGGCGACGGTCGATGTAGGCTTTCGTGGGTGTTGACGAGTATCAAACTCACATCCTTTGCGATACTGCTTAGCAATGGACATCCGGGGAAATACTTTCTGGCTAGTCTCTTGGACTCTACGTTCATGATTGTCTCGTAGTAAACATTAGATGCTGCATAATAGAGGGCATTGAATCCCCTCGACAAGATGTCCATGTTGCTGCTGAACTCAGTGAAAAAAACCGGAACGTAAGTGGGGTTGGCGGCGTTATCAACACGCCCGTGACCCCATGGCAGCAGGGGATAGGGACTGATGGAAATGTACGGGGCTTTACATCTATTTACGAACCCCAGAAATACATCTGTGTCAAACAACTCGATTATCAAAAGGTCGAATTTCGAAGTAGAGTTTATCAACCGTTGCACCTCTATCTAATCTCTATCGTATCTGAGTACAGAATATTTGGACATGGACTCGCATTTAATCCAGAGGTCTAATAGCTGGTGATCAGTAAGAAATTCGCGGTATCATCAAATTAGCAACGTTCTTGACATTTTCGATGATTATTAAGAATGTTATTATAACTGATTATTATAACTGAAGGTAAATATTAAATAACAAGGGTACGTAGTTATTATTTGCTGATCTTTAGGTACCTACTGATGTCCTCTAATACCACAGACACTGATCCATAATCATATACATATATTTGTTGTTGTTGTAAGGTACAAATATTTACATTGTAGGAACTACTGAGGTATAATTTTTTCAAAACAATAAGAACAAAATTGAATTTGAACAGGTGGATAGAAGGTAAAAAAGATAAACAGACTACTGACGTTCACTTTTCCTCCACGAAGGGTCATGGTCAATTCAACTGGAGATTCATATTCAACTTTTATTACTACAGAGCCGAAAAGCTTATAGTTCCCAAGACTAAAATTGGCGAAGAACCTGGAAAGAAGAGACCTGCAGTCGTTTATATGCAAGTATACGACAAGGAAAGATTTCGGGCAGATGATCCCATAGGTAAACTTGATATGTAATACAGGCCAGGGGTATCATTCTGATGAATAGATAGTACCTAGCAAATAAATACTTCGTACATTGCTTAGTTCTTTTATAGTTGGTATAGGTAGTTGTGTTGATGAAGAATGTATAAGGAATTCATCTAGATTGCTGAGACTGTTAAGCGCATTGGAAACTGCTTTAAAATTTCATTGTAGATTAGGTATGGTTTGATTATCTGGCCATTTCCTGTTCTTTGTAGTTTGTAGGAAGTTGAAATTTGATAGGAGACTCTCTGTTTATTAGGCTGTGGCAGTAACAACAGTTGCCACGGTAAGTAAGAAACGTAGTGTAGTTACAAACATCTAGGAGAGTTATTTCTGAACAATCTTTGAAATTGTGAAGAACTTCGCGGACCGATTTCAGTGTTAGACGGCCCCAAGTGTCGCCGTTCGTCTCTGTGCATATCTTGATCGTGTTCTAGATTAGGGCTTTCCAAGCCCTAACAGGCCTCTAGTTATTATTATTATTACAGGAGAGCTAGCGATCGATCTTAACCACATCCCTCGTCCTGAGCTCCATCTCCTCGGCACTAATTTGTACGTTTTGAACAAAGTTATCACCCATACCATTGATATTTTTACTGATCGGAAGCTCCGAGGGTGGTACCCCTTCACGCAGTTTTCCAAAAAAGGAAAAGGCCCATTGAAAATTGTAGTAAGTGTCTTTAATAAGGATTTAAAGAGTATGTTTTAATATTATACAATTCACAACTAAGAATTGCAATTTCAATATTGCCCTGGGCTACTACACACCCATACCAAAGCCAGACCGACCTACCGTTACTGACTGCAGAATGATAGCTCAGGGATCTCTAGTCAGTCATATGTCACCAAACTTTGGGGGGGCTGTCCTACTAAGGAACTTTTCTGTTATCGTCCTGCCAGGCGTACCTGCCGCCCGCCAGGTCCAACAAATCTGAATTTTTACTATGGGATTGACTGCTGAGATGCGAGCGTAGCAAGCATCCAGACCACTGATCTGTGTAACTAGTCAAAACTAGTGTAAGCTCGTTACAACCCCTCATGGAAAGATTTTACACAGATTGGTTATTTGTTTAGATCAGTTGACTGGATACTCGCTACGCTCCGTTGAGTTTAAATAATATGGAGGGCTATTGCACTTATTTAAACGCTGTTTTCCTATCAGTTTACACGTGCCGCTGGCGTCTCGCTGTTCCATGAAAATGACTCTTCCAGCCACGATAATAGTTAAAAATTAAATCACAATACATCCTGCATCGAACAGTTTGAGTTAGTATTTTCGAATACGATTCACAGAAAACTATAACAGGTACCTTCCAAAAAATACAGTATTAACGATTTATCTCACATGACCTCAGCTGATCAGTGTACAGCCATCTTGAAAGTAGCGTCGTTTGCATGTTCCATCGTGACAAAAAGTGGTTTGACGACTCAATTATCGCTAATAGCTCTCCATATTATTTATACTCAAAGTTACACTTGCATCTCAAAAATTCATAACATCAAGTTTTCAACCCTTAGTAAAAATTCAGATGTTGGACTGATTAGATCCGATAGCAGTCTCTAATAACTCACTGAATTTTTGCCATTTTAAAGCAGCTCTTGGTCTTTCAATGTACTTATTACTTACTAGCTGGTTCACCCATGCGTTGCACAGGTTGACTTGAATATACGCAAGCCCCCCCCCCCTCACCGATCACATTTTGGGACACCCCTATGGATCTGACTCAAAAAAGTCCTAACTTAAAAGTATTTACTTATGAATTACCAGGACCGAACTTCTAAGATCAACCCCCACTCCCTCTCCACAACCCCCCCCCCCCCCCCCATATTTCAGATTAAAAATATTCTTGATAGGTAACCCAAAAGAACGTTCAGATCAGATCACCAGTTCGTTCGGTGATGACCAAATTATTCCATTAATAGCCTGTGGTTGAGATTAACATAATCTAAACACTCGCCCAATCAAAGATACCTACCCCTTTCCAAACCCCCCCTCCTCCAATAACACCCCTATGGGTCATAATTGAAAATTTCTAAGTGGGCTGTGGGTTTTTAGTGTTATCCAAACATATTTTATCAATCAGGTCCTCATTTTATTCAGTGATGTTCAAGATTCTCCCATTCCATCCCCACCGCTCCCTCCAAATACCCGTTATGGTACAGATTTGAACATTTCAAGTAGTTTGTGATTCATGTTAGAGTATTCCAAACATACTTAATCAATCAGGTCCTCAGTTTATTCAGTAATGTCCAAGATACCTCATTTCACCCCTTTGTGTTTGGGCTTTTTTGTTTCTTTGGTCTTACTGTGTTAATCCTATTTCCCACTCATTATATTTTGGAATTCCAATTTCCACATCTAAATATATATATATATATATATATATATACCTATATATATATATAGGTATATATATATATATATATATATATATATATATATATATATATATATATATATATATATATATATATACTTATATATATATATATATATATATATATATATATATATAGAGAGAGAGAGAGAGAGAGAGAGAGAGAGAGAGAGAGAGAGAGAGAGAGAGAGAGAGAGAGAGAGAGAGAGAGAGAGAGAGCTTATATACTAAACATACCCACTAATTACCGATTCTACACTATTTTCAAACATAGTTTTAAAAACTCATGAAAGGAAATACTACATTTCTGATCATAGTAATTGCCAATCTATGTTTTTTTGTTTAAATGTTTGTAGGGATACGTCGATTTGGAATTCAACCTACTTTATAGAGATGAAGCAATTGCCAATCCTGCGGGCCTTGGACGTGATGACCCTAACCCTATGCCTGTCCCTATGTGAGTTTTAGTCACCCAATTTTTGATGATTTTTGTTTTTCGAAAAAGTCAGAATTTAGTAGGTAGAGGCACCTACTTGCACATCTTGAGTGTGTGTGTGTGCGTGGTGATTTGTGTAGTCTATTTGGAAATGCTCATATTGGCAATATTTGTTCATTTCAGACGGCCGAAAGTCAAGTTAACCGTCATGAGAGTTTTGCTCTCTCCATTCAGGAAAGCTTGTTATGTATTGTTCAAGTACCACAAATTACAAATGCTCAAATGTGCGCTTGTGGTCTTCGGGACCATGTTCGCGATCGTGTTCTTGATCAACGTTCCTAAACATCTCGCAGGAAAGTTACTTGGACCTTGTAAGTTGTCTATACTAAACAACCAAGTAGATACCTACTCTTATGGATGTAGTCAATTGTTAACGAAAAGAAAGTTTAAACTGGATGAAATAGAGTAGGTACGTGACGTATGCCACCAATCAAGTCGAGACTCTGGACAAACGTGGGACGGTCGGGGTTATGGCACACTTGTTTTAATGCTCGTTTCCCACTCTGTCAAGAAGGTAACCTACCTACCTATGCTCAACCGTCCCCCCCTCCCCCCCCCCCAATCAACCCAACTGGACAAATATTATACGGTCGGGGTTATGTCATATGTGCTAGTGTTTCCCATCTCAACTTCCACCGGGACCCACAAGTTGATATTTTCAAGGCTTGTGCGCCCTGAGATTTATGTAGGTAGGTACCGTAAAACCCCTAATTAGGAACGCTTTTTGAGGTTTTTTTGGATTAAATCTTTTTAGCACTTTTTTCTGGATTAAATTGTTCCTCTTTGGATCCTCTATAAATACCATACTCACCATTCATCTTAACGTTGCACATAATTTTGTTTTTTTTTTTTTTCCGAAAAAAGTGTTCCTATTTAGGAGCATAGCTTCTAAATAGGAACGGGCATGTTTTTGGTCATTGGAACGCAATTGGGCTTTTAAAAATATCTGTATTTGTTCATCACGACCTGAGAACACTATGTAGAATAGCATTTAACTTTACTATATCTATATTTATAGGTAATAAAGGTAAGATTTACTAGACACGGATTTGTAATGTAGGGCCCTTGTGGTGTCGAGAAAGGAATCATGAAGTCTAGAGCAGCTCCCAGAGCAGCTGAGTGAGACCCGTAGCTAATCTCATTGCTATTCAACCTATGAACTGAAATTTGAAATGGAGGCTTCTTGAAACATCTAGAAACTAATCGTAGTCTAGAGAGCTCCCCAGGTCAGCTGAGTATAAGATCCGGAACTAATTTCTTTTCTATTCAACCTATGAAGCTGAAATTTCGAATGGATTATTTAGCCGAGGCTCAAGGTGAAAGCAAAAGGGGTCTGTGGGCCCTCCAGCGGGGTCAAGGGTCGAAGCCCCTTGCGAGGCGCGAAGCGCCGAGTTTTCGCTATAAAATTAGTAGTTCCGTTACGAAATCTTGCTCATCATACGATCTTTCTGCATTACTGGAACTTTTAAAATGACTGATAACCTGTGTTACCGCTTATGTAGGGACAAAGCCATTTTTTTGTGTCGAATTCACACAACTGCGATTATTGCATGTATGGATGGAGACAATAAAGTTTTAATATGTGACCGTGCAAGAGAATAGGAAGCTTAACTTGCAAAGGCTTTTTTCAGGAGAACGAAAAAATGAAGATTGGGTCAAAAAATTACTGTTTTTTTGTAATATTTTTTCGGGTCCCAAAACTATCTCTATTTCCCCAATAACATTCAAACTTGAATTTTCTACATTTTTCATTGTATTTATAATCGCGAAAAACTGCAGTTTTGCAAATCTGCTGAAACCTGCTGAATGTTTTGCGACTTTTGGGCCCGCTTTTTTCAAACATTGAAAAATCATAAATTTTGATTGGAAAATGATAGAAAAAAATCCTAAAAACGGTTTTGTTCAGCATAATGAGAAGAAAAATAAAAATATAATCCCTTTTCCCTTGCACGGTCACATATAATTATTATTATCACTTTGACTAAGTAAATTTGCCCTTTTGGAATTCGCTATAGTGGTATTTGAACCTATTAGCTTTGTGAGTGGTGACAGATTGCACCGAATGACGGATGGTTATCAAACTCGCTGCCTGATACAGTTGGTGAATGTCAGATTATCCACTCCTTGTCAACCAACCAATTTGCTATCTTTATTTGTTCAGCCAAGCCGAAACGTTCGTGATTACGGGCATATGTGTGGACATATCGATTGCTCTGATTTCGTTATCACTGATAAAGATATCCTTCCATGTTGAAATCGGGTACCTACCTCCAGAGTTGGGCAGTAATTAATTACATCGGTAATTAATTACAATTACATGGAGTAATTGGGACAAATTTTTGGTGAGCTAGCTCCAAATGAACATTGTCACATTTCACCTCACGATTACTCAAATTACTTGCAATTACATAATTACAATTACATTGGCAATTACATTAATAGATTGATAGATAGATATATTAAAGTTAAATGCTATTCTTCATAGTTTTCTCTGGTCGTGATAAACAAATCCATATATTTTTTAAAGCCCGATTGCGTTCATATTACCAAAAACATGCCCGTTCCTATTTAGATGCTGTGCTCCTAAATAGGAACACCTTTTTCGGAAAACATTACAAAATTACGTGCAACGTTTAGATGAACGGTGAGTATGGTATTTATAGAGGATCCAAAGAGGAACAAGTTGAAAAGAGAAAAATTGTGCTAGGTTGAACGGTTCAAGATTTAATCTAATAAAACTTCAAAAAGCGTTCCTAATTAGAGGTTTTACGGTACCTACATAAATCTCATGGGTCACAAGCCTTGACAATTTCAACTTTTGGGTCCCGGTGGAAGTTGAGATGGGAAACACTAACACATATGACAGGAAGGTATAATATTGGAATAAAGTGCCCGTTCCTATTTAGATGCTGTGCTCCTAAATAGGAACACCTTTTTCGGAAAACATTACAAAATTACGTGCAACGTTTAGATGAACGGTGAGTATGGTATTTATAGAGGATCCAAAGAGGAACAAGTTGAAAAGAGGAAAATTGTGCTTGGTTGAACGGTTCAAAATTTAATCTAAAAAAAAAAAAAAAAAAAAAAACTCAAAAAGCGTTCCTAATTAGGGGTTTTACTGTACCTAGCTACATAAATCTCATGGGGCACAAGCCTTGAAAATTTTAACTTGTGTGTCCCAGTGGGGGTTAAGATGGGAAACACTAACACATATGACAGGAAGGTATAATATTGGAATAAAGTGATTGGGGGGGGGGGGGGGTATGGTGATACAGTTGAGCATAAGTACCTTCTTGACAGAGTGGGAAACGCGCGCACCAAAACAAGTGTGCCATAACCTCGACCGTCCCACGTTCGTCCAGTTGAGTAATTGAATTCATTTCATCCAATTTGAAGTAAAAAAATTTACAAAAATGAAAAATACGTAGATACTAGACGGCATGGCTGATCTCACGGAATTCTCGTGACTGCTACTGGAAAAACTTCCGCAAACTTTCAGCTTTTGAACGGTCTAGTCACTTTTACATTTACTTCGCTGATTGGTGGAGAAAAGTATGTTTGTATTTCACAAAAAAACATGGTTTTTTCCTATAAAATCGAGGGTTTTCATGAAAAATGACCCCCTTAGAAAATACGAGTTTGGGTCCGGTTTCTACGTATTTTTTCATGCTGAATCGAATGGTCTTACTCGCAGATCGCACCAACTACTTTGTTTACACTTTAACTCATGAGTTTTTAGTTTATTTGTTATGCTCGATTTTATGTATTTTCAAGCGTAAAACTCGATTGTAACGTAGTTGGGGCGATCTGCGAATGTGACCATTCTATTCAGCGTGAAATAATATGTGAAAACCGGTCCTACACGTATTTTCTTATGGGGTCATTTTTCACAAAACCCCTCTATTTCATAGGAGAAAACAATGATTTTCAACATGCAAACATACTTTTCTCCCCCAATTAGAAAAGTAAAATTGACTAGACCGTTCAAAAGCTGACAGTTTGCTGAAGTTTTTCCAGTAGCAGGCACGAGAATTCCGTGAGATCAGCCATGCCGTCTAATACCTACGTATTTTTCATTTAGTAACATCGAGAAACAGACCCCTGTAGTAACATCGAGTTTACAGTAGTTTTCTGATGCCAAGATTGAAATGTATCTTAGCAACAATGCAAACATGAAATTACTTTTGATAATTTTGTATGGTTTTGGTTCTGTGTTCAGTGAAAGTTGTAAAACATTGTAACCCCAAACTCGTATTTTCATAGAAGACCATTTGTCAAGAAAACCCCCAACTTCAATGAAAAGACGATGTTTTTTAACATTATAACACAGTTTCCTCTCCTAATTAGCAAAGTCAAAATAAAATTGACTATATCGTTAGAAAGCTGAGATTTCGGTGCAGTTTTTACCGTTCTTTTGTCTTTTAAAAAAATATTGTTTCTCACAGTTCAATTTCCGATTAAAAAACTCAAGGTTTCCCAAATTTGGTAAAATTTGCTTTTTAGAGGGCTTTTTCATGTCTCAAACGAAGTTCAGTTATCTAGCCTATAGGAAATTTAATGCACTTTTCAACGGTATCCTCACATTTGAATTTACACAGCAAATTAAGAGAGTTATGATAGTTTTAGTAACAAAGGGTCGAAAACACGGAAAAAAAATCTTGAAAATTAAATCACTCGAAAATAAGCGTTTAAAAAATCTCTAAGAGGAACTTTGGATCAGAAATGAGCTCTAGAATCGATCCCTGTTTAATCCGAAATAGTTCGTAGTTAACATCCCTGACCAAGGCTTCATAGTCCCTTCTCCAACAAACAATGGCTGTGTCATCTGCGAAACCAAAGAATTGACCAGTAATAGGTATTCCAATTCATCAAGTCATTAATATACAAAAGGAGCAGCATTTAAAAATATCATTTTATAAGTTCTAAGTATGGAGTTTAAGTGTAAACATTTTGCTTAATTCCTTCACTTTTGTTGTTGATGCTTACTTCCATTTTAAATAATGATAATGATAATGCCTACTTTGAATTTAGATAATGATGCACTATAGCATGTACTATAATATCTTTGTTACACATTGACGGATTGGTAATGAGTAGGGGGCAGATGTTTTCATAATTTTGAGCGTCTTAAGGCCGGTGCCTACACGTGTAGGTATAGGCTATTTGGTATTTCTATTTAGACAATCAAATACCTGCCATAGACTTCGTTAAAGAATGATATTTATACGGTATCCGTGGCATATAAAGATTGGATGCTCTTGTTTCATTTCAGGACCTAAATTCTTAGACATCAGCTGTGAACGGAGAACCACGGTGGCTTGGTTGGAAGATTTCAAGAGCCTCAACAATACTGAGCCGATGTTTCCATCCTTCACGTTTGTATTATAATACTGGTTTTATAATCCACCTCAAGAATAAAAAAACGATCCAATAGCGTTCCCTATTTTTTCATAAATTTTACTCTGGTGTATTAATTCAATAACGAATATGTTAGAGTTGGATAAATTCTTTGTCGTATGGCTCTAGTTAACCTCGTTGCTGTAAAACTTGAGTACCATAATATATGTAAGTTGGTCCGTATAAATGAAATGCCAACATTATCAAGTGTAGGTATGTGAGTATCTATGCGAATGCCATAGTCTCAGTCACAAACCTTCGTATGAGTTTCAGCGTTCCAGTTGTCATTTTTGAGCTGCTAACATTCAATTTTGAAGTTTTGATTTTCAAAAAGTTGGAAAACTGCCGATAATTACGTGATATTTTAGTCAAAGTAAGTTACGAGTGTCAAAACCCACTTCTAATGGTGTTTCCGCCCGACGCTGTGACAAAGTAACAAAGACTGTCAAGCTGCTCATCCTCAATCAAGGAAGACATCCGAAAGAATCGGATCGTGCCGAACAATTCTCGCAAAAAGGGGTAAGTGGGCCTGGAGGCTACCGTCCGTTCTCTATATCGTCAGAAGTCTTCTGCCACTTCCAAAAGAATCAGGCATCTCGCTTCCAAGCAGCTGGTGTCATTGGTGATATCCAGAGAGAATTTCGGTCAGCGGTTGACACAGTGAAGAACCCAACAGCTCTCCAAACTTTCATTTTCCTGGCCCGTATTAAAAAAACGGCAGTTTCATCTTGGCGATCTGGACGTCACTAAGGCTTTTGACACTGTAAGCCATTTTATCCTGGTTGATTGCCTCGTGATGTTGGGGCACTTACTCGTTTAATTGAGTATGTTGCTTGTGTAGGTATACTACGAAGGTGTGATGGTTCTCGAGGCAGGAGGTGAGATGTTGTCAGGGTAAATGGGTTTCAGAGGGCATTGGGATCCGCGCCTGTCGCCATTTTCATGCTATCTGGACGGATACATTAGCCACCTCAGTAAGGTTTCTGAGGAGTAGTCGTGGGGCAGTGTGTCATAGGACAGTAAAAATGAGAACCTGTATCATGCAGCAGTGTCCTCGGACTCACAGTGGATGCGTTCTACATTACGATCTGGTCGCCAAGCAGATAGCAGGCACTTTCACATCTAGTGGTTGGAATATCGAAAGGGGTGGGAGTGACCGAGCAGCTTTACCAGAATAAGATAAGTAAATATGACAGAAATTACCTGCGGCAAGCGACATCTGAGTTAAAGGGAGTGGAAACCAATAACATCAAGGTCATGGCCGCTACCCTGTCATGGCCTGGGTGTTATATTTTGGATTTTTAGCCGTTTTTAGTGATTTTCCAGCACATTTGTTGAAACTTTTCCAATTTAATGTGCTCAAAAAGTGCTTTCCAACAACTCATCCTTTCTTATGGAATACCTACTTGATTCTTTGGCGGAAGAATGGATTTTTCATCTCTATCCTAAGTAGAGTTTCCTATGGTCTGGAATGAGAGGGCACACCATTAAATTAAATTTTAATTAAATTAATGTTTTTTAAATTTAAATTAAAAAAAAATAAAAATACAGAAAGTGGGGAAAAGTGTCACGGGAAAAGTGCCATGACGGTATTCGGGTAGGGTATCTCAGTCCTGGAATTGCGTATCCCTAGAGCCAGCGTCGGGTAAACCTGGGCGTCCTCCCAAATTCATTTATTTTTTGAGATACCCTACCCGAATAGCTTCATGGCACTTTTCCCGTGACACTTTTCCCCACTTTCTGTATTTTTTATTTTAAAAAAATTTAAATTTAAAAAACAATAATTTAATTAAAATTAAATATAATGGTGTGACCTCTCATTCCAGCCCATAGGTAACTCTCCTTAGGATAGAGATAAAAAATCCGTTCTTCCGCCAAAAAATAAAGCAATCCATAAGAAAGGATGGGTTGTTGGACAGCACTTTTGGGCACATTAAACTGGTAAAGTTTCAAAATACGTGCTTGGAAATCATTAAAAACGGCCGACAATCTGAAATATGTTTTAGAATAGCAGCCTATTATTTAGAATACTTTATTAACTGTAAAATTGATACTTAACAATTTCATTGCACTCAAAGTGCTTTAATTTTCAGACAATTTCATACTAATCATCATACCCACTTTCACACCCCCACAATTTCCGAAAATTCGCTCATAAGATCATGCTGCATGACGGGAATTTTTTATCTATTGGAATTGGAAACTCGCCATCCTGCGTCTCTCAAAGGAGGCTTCAACACGAGAGCAATTCACAAATAGTGGTGCGTAACGTTTCGTGGAACAGACGTGCATTATAGTTTACCCTTGTGTGAATGAATCTTCACTACCCAGATCAAGATAACGCGCTCATTTACACGTTTTTGATGAATCGTGAGCTGATAACTAACACGAAACATTACAGCGGTCAACGACCAAATGACCGATGAGTAGGTAGATAGGGGGAGATGTGTACCTACCTACTTATTTTAGCACACATGATATATTGCGTGACGCGAGGGATGGTTCGATGTTGACCATGAATGAAACACTTGTCTTCGTCCGATCAACAACATAATTGGGAAACTGCAAATTATTGTCCAATTAATTTAAGGAAACCAGGGACGTTTGACCCATTCTCGTTCTTCATGTCTTGGGCTTAGTTTTCATTTTCAGTAATAAACAAGCTTTTCTCTTAAAACTGTTTGACCTCTGCCGGAGATGCCTCTGCAATCGCCGTATCAATCAACTCCAAAGAATAAAATTTAGGGGTTGAAATTAATACATTCATTACGCAAATTTAGTTTGGTACTATCTACTTGCAGGGGGAGTGCGCGGTTTGTTCGTCGCTGATCCCAATTAAATATTTACTTGAGTTTCTACATCGAAAATGAACAGATACGCATTTTGCCGTTCAAAAGAATGGGCCCTTGGAGCTTTGAAAAAATATGTCTAAATTTGATGTTTACGAAACCAAAGCTGCTTTCCACATGTTTGAACCAATTTCAATGAAACTCGCAACAGTGTTTCTGCATAAAAAAGGTTCCAGTCATGCAGCACAATCAGATGAGCGGATTTCGTAAATTATCGTATTGTATAATGTTGAATTGTTTTGAAATTTGAACTTTTTGAATGCAAGGAAATTGTTGAAATTTTACAGCAAAAACGTATTCTAAAAAATAATCTGCTATTCAAAAGGAGGTTTTGAATTTTTAGTTTTTTTAAGCAATTTTATCGATTTTTTAGCAAATTTTAACGAAATTTAAGAACATTTTTCAGCATTATTTTGTACATAAATGTTTGAATGTTCTATTTTATAGTTAATCTTTTGAAATGTAAGCAATTAAATGTTCTCAAAATGTGCTGGCCAACAAACTCATCGTTTCATTTGGAAATCTTCGTTTTTTTGGTGCAAAAACGGAATTTTTTATCACCATCCTAAGGGAGTTAACGTCTGGAATGACATGTATATAAAAATATATAAAAGCATTAAACTCTGGAGTTAGTTTCAGAATAGCTTAAATCGGATTTTGATAAAGACAATTTTCAAAAATTTTTATTCTAAAATTTTTGGAGCCGTTGCAATGGCTTAATTTTTTACGAAAATTCGCTAAAGGTAATTATATATTCTTAGAAAGGCTCTACATTGGACCCCTAAAAAATGTGTGTAGAAAATGACCTGTTCTGGAAACACTAATTAACACCATTTGGATTTCATAAATTGTCTACTCTAGAAGAGGAATTACCCCTCTAGCGTATGGTACTGGTAGTTTATTTTGGCCCAGCAAATAAGCTTCTTTAGACGTCCGCCCTGTAGCAGTTGCCATTAAAATCTCTATTGAAGAGGAGCGGATTGCTAGCAGGAAGAACACTGAATTACCGGCAGGGGCAGGGATATGCAATACATGCACGACCTCCAAGTCTTACAGGAGGGGTCGGTCCGTGATCAAAACCCAACTTCTATGTTATGACTGAGATTCCTTTCATTTTATAATTGTATAACCCATGTAGGGTAAAGTCATCACATACCCACCTACTAAGAAAGGAATCTTCGGAACCAGCCGTTCTCGAGGTAAAAAGTGCTTTTACGAGGGTACACATACATACCTACATACATAAACTGACAAAACAAATTCAATAGCGCATTAAAAAGAGAAATAAAGACAATGTGCTAAGAATATTTAGGTAGACTCAGAAGGAAGATTAAAATCGTGGTAAATATTCCAAAAGCCATTCGCGAAAAGGATGAATAGCAGAGGCCCATGGTGAAATGGAGGCCCAATGGGGTGCGTAGGAAAACGCTGGAGGACGCGGGCGGACGTATATCGATTGCAAGCTGGGCGATAGAGTTGGTAATCACAACAGCGTTAGTATCAAACGGACTTCCGACAGAAAAAGATGCCCTCCTTCGAATCGGACCACAGGTTTGCCGGAAACAAATACCTTCCACTTGTAACACTATTATATCCAATATTACGTGTGTTTCAACTTTTAAAAATTTAACTTAATGATCCTTGAATTTGATTCACACCAAAAGTTAAATTTGAATTTTTTCAAATATTGAAAATAATCGCACGCAATTTTAATAAAACTTTTTAAATTTAAATTCAACGATTCAGTAATCTTTTATTTAATTTTTGGAGAGTGGGAAGGAGGGGGTAGCAATTTTTTCTAGACCCTTAAAATACATTCCTGAAATACGTATTTTTAGCGAATTTTGGTAGAGAATTTAAACATTGCAAAGGCTCCAAAAATTATAAAATCAAAACGTTCTTACATTTTCTTAATTGAAATCCGTTTTGAGGTATTCTGAAGTGAATCACAGAGTTTAATGCTCATATATATACGAACTAAATCACTCGCGACGAAGTTGTGGAAACCCATTTCAAAACGGAAGTTAGTGAAAAAACGTTGTCTATTTCCACGAAAAATAAAGAGTTACAATGTAAAATCGATTTCGACGGTTAGGTCATCATCACTAACAAACAGTAACAGTTATAACAACATATACCTAACAGTTACATTACAACATATAACAGTGTTATATGCAATAACAGTTATTGTTTGTTACAGTTGATGGCCTAACCGTCGAAATCGATTTAACATTGTAACTCTTTATTTTTTGTGGAAATAGACAACGTTTTTTCACTAACTTTCGTTTTGTTTATATATATACAAATATATATACACACACTCACACACAGGGTGTATTTCTAAGTGACTGACACCGGCCAGAAATCGATTCTATAGCTAATTTCCGACAAAAAGTGCCCCTTAGACTTTTTTTTAAACGCTTCGTTTCCGAGTTATTTTACTTTCGAAAGTTTTTTCGTGTTTTCGACCTTACGGAGTTTCCCCAATTTTTTGAGTTTTCTCGAATCTTAGGATACCTTTGGAAAGAACGTTAAATTTTCTATCTCCCTGATGGAAAACAGACATTTTTTGAATAGGCAAAACGGATCAAAAATGAACTTAAAGATAAAACCTTGAAAATCTCCACTTTTTTCAACCGCTCATGGGTCCCTGTGATCCCCAGTGAATGTTTGACTGTACGCCTAAAAGTTCCGCCAAAATTTCAGCTTTCTAACGGTATAATAGATTTTTATTTTACTTTGTTATTTCGGGGAGAAAAGTATGGTTGTATGCTTAAAAACGTGGTTTTTTCTATGAAATCGAGGGTTTTTGTGAAAAATGATCATTTCAGGAAATACAAGTTTGGTTTCGGTTTCTACGTATTTTTTCACGCTGAATCGAATGGTAACGCTCGCAGATCTCTCCAACTCCATTACAACCAAGTTTTACACTCCAACTAACAAGTTTTACCCTTAAAAAACACATAAAATTGAGCATAACAAATGAACTAAAAACTAGTTTGTTTAAGTGTAAAACTCGGTTGTAACGGAGTTGGAGAGATCTGCGAGTGTTACCATTTGATTCAGCGTGAAAAAATACGTAGAAACCGACACAAACTCGTACTTTCTTAGAGGGTCATTTTTCACAAAAACCCTCGATTTCATAGAAAAACGCTGCAAATTATTTCACAAAGGTTTATTATTTTTTCAATTGAGTTTGATCGTAGTTTTAGTTGGCTTGCGTACGTCATAAGGCCCGTCCAGACTCCTCGGCGTGTCCTATTTCGAGTTGCCACAACCTATACTTCTATAATTATTTACGCATGTTTATATTTCTCGATTTGAGCTCCTATCTATTCAAATAGTTATTGCCTTAATAATATCATTATCTAAGTACGTACGAAAAGTCGAGAGGATATGTTATTAAATATGCGTAGGAAAAGCATTGGTATTAATACACAAATATGACCTAGAAAAAAACATATATTCATGCCTCGAAGGAACGCCGCACAGTGGGTGGAAACAGCAGTTTTTGTGCAATAACCTCTTAGATGAGCCAAGTGGTTGAACTTGATATGGATTTTCATGTTTTTTGGAGTGCTGAGTCGATTGAAACCATTCCCAACTCGCTAACTATAATGGCTAATCGGATAGCAACGTTTTAGCGAATTTTCTTAGAAAATGAAGCTATTGCAATGGCTCCAAAATTTTTAAAATAAAAATTTAAAAATTTTGTCATCATGGAAATCCGTTTTGAAGTATTCTGAAACGATTCCTGGATTTTAACGCTTTTTTATATGTATATATATTTGTATATATAAGAATGCCCTGCTTTCTACATTGGAAAAGCCGAAACCAGTCATATCCCTTATTACTACACCAAGTATCTACTACCAAAATGATAACTAGTAAAAAAAAGGTGTGGCGATGAAGGGCAAATGAGAACCTTTTTTCATTTTTCATAGCGCGAAAGCTGAATCAATAGTAAATCAAGCTGAATAATTAGTTTGAAGGAACGTAAGTATAACCGAAATGGGTTACTTAATTATTTTTTATTCACCTGATGTAAAACCGTTTCTTCCAAATTTGGTATCGTTCGCGCAGATCTTTCTCAAAATCACTTCCACTCAAATTAAATCTCGCAAAGCACTGAATATGGAATTTCAAGAGACAATGTTTTTTACCACGATGTTACGATTATCTTTTTCGACAATGTGTGTTTAAATGTTAGGTACCACGCTTCCACTGACATTGAATCATTTGATAGTGGTAGAAGACTACTCTCAAAGAACTATTTTTCTAGACGAAGAATGAATCGTAACATTCATTCTCGGGACAAAGTTCGCACCTAGTGGTTTATTTACTCTGACTCATCATAGCAGGAGTTGATAGGCGGGTGCCGTCACATACCTTCCTCAACGTTTTCGTTCATTGTGATCACCGACGGCGGAGAACGGCGATCAAATTAATACACAAGACACTTGAATGAGTGCGTGGTCGGATTATTCCAGTCCCAGGACGACCGGAGATGACCTGCACTTTTGGCACTCTATCAAAGTTAAATAATCACATGATTATTCCAAAAACCCTCATTATCACTGCTTACTCTTGGTGATGCACCAAAAAAATGTGAAAAAATGATCAGGTACACCCAAACGTGTATAGAATACATGGTATATTTCGTCTTGGTTAATTTTCCCAGTTTTGGGGGCGTAATAAATCATCAATACCTGCTACACCAAAACCTTAATTTCAAGCATACGAACAATTATCACACTCAATGCCTTCTCAAAAATTTCTACACGCCCAAATGGGGAAACTAAGGGCTAAGTTTGTGTCTGAAGGTATCTAGGAACAATATAAAAATGGAAAAACATTTTTACTAATGCTTTCATTTTTGGAGGTTTTTGCACGCTTCCATCCACTGTGCGCCGTACCCACCTCATGGTGCCGCGGTGTATTATATGGGTATAACACGTAAAAGTGATAAATATCCATTCTCCTACACCCCTCTGCTACGCCCCTGGTCACTCCAAGGTGCCGCGGCGCCTCCTCTCACTCCACCCCCCGCTCACCCCCCTCACCACCCACCGTGACCCCCTGCCAAGCGTGCCAGGTGTGCGTCTAACACGTCTAACTCTCAGAGCCTTGAAAAAGACACTTTTTTGCCCGTTTTTGGCCCATAGCATCTATGCGAGTAAAGCGATCGGGATGGTTAAACGTTAGGACCAACTAGACCCCAAATGGAGTCTAAGTGCGAAAGAACGGGTTTTTAAAGTTAATTCTTAGGCCTTTTATGGCCCGGACGGCGAACGGCGGACGGCGAACGGCGGACGGACATTTCAAATTTGGATTCTCCTCACCTTGAAACGTAAAGTGACAAAGTTTGAGGGGGGGTCATAAAAATTTTTTGCTACACGATCACATAGGCTTACCTATTATTGGAAATAATAAACCAAAACCGCATTTTTAAACATACAAACATACTTTTCTCCCCTGATTAACAAAGTAAAATAATAATCGAATATACCGTTGGAAAGCTGAAATTTGGGAGCAACTTTTAGGCTAACAGGTAAACAATCACAAGCTGGATCACAGGGACTTAAGAGCGGTTGTGTGGAAGTTGTGTGGAAGAAAAATGTGGAGATTTCCGAGATTTGACGAAGTTGAAGTTTTGAATTGAAAATGAAGTTTTCATTTTAAGTTCAGTTTTTTTAAGTTCATTTCTCACCCGTTTTGTCTACTCAAAAAAATTTTGTTTTCCATCAGAGAGATGGGAAATTTAATGTTCTTTCCAACGGTATCCTAAGATTTGAGAAAACTCAAAAAATTAGGGAGTTAGAGCCGTTTTAGTGACGTGAGGTCGAAAACACGAACAAACTCTTAAAAGTAAAATAACTCGGAAACGAAGCCTCCAAAAAAGTCTAAGAGGCACTTTTTGTCGGAAATTACTAGTAGTACCTAGTTGTGTTTTCAGTCACTTAGGTGTACACCCTGTATATACCGGGCGGTCACAAGTTAATGGATCAATATCTCTATCTCCGTTATTAATATTGGGATTAGAAAAAACTTTGTGGGTTCTCCTTATTTTTAAGCAAAGAATTCGAATATCACATTTTAGCGCACCAGGCATATGCGTAAAACGCGCATCAACGTTGTTATTTCAAATGAGACCCCCCCCCCCCCCTTTACTGCAGATTTGAATTCTGCGTGAAATTTCATGAAGAAATGACCCATCACTCGATTTTGTAGGTGCGCGCAAACGAGCGCGATTCCGCTCCAAAAGTGCAATAACTGAGTTTTTGAAGATACTCAATTGCCAAATGTAATACATGATTTTGAAGTATTTTTTCGTGCTGAACCTTATAATGGTGTTCATTTATTGATATTTGCAACACCTACTTGGGAAAATACCGAAAAACCTAAATCTTTGTACGCTTTGTGCGTTGTGGAAATATGTTAGAAAAGTGCAATTCTGGTCAATTTTTCTGGAGTAATTTTTGATCAACATAAGAAGTGGGAATCGCAAATTCACGAAACAAATAATAAAACTAGAAAAATTGTTTACGTGTTTGCAAAGATCGCTAATGTGGTAAATGATAAGATCAAATGCTGTATTTATGATGCTTTGGCAAAATTTATTTTACTATACTGTTTTCCTGCTTGGAGTGGAGGATATAAAACAGCCTACAACCCTTTAGTTCTAAAAAATGGGTTGGGACGAAATAAATAGGAGGGCTATTCAGCTCCTTCTGAACCCATTTTTAAAAAACTTAAAATACTCCCGTTTATAAAACTTGTTAAACTAAGTGAGAAAGGCCTTTCTGCCTTTAATTTAGTTATTTTTCTAAATTTCAGATGCTATAAAATTGAATTTCATCCACTTTATGAGATTTGATTCACCTTTCATTTTGGAAGAGAGTGAATGAAGGGGGATAGTAGTGATAAATCATTATGTTTCCACAATTCTCATCTGATTTCCTTCAATGTTTTTTGTTGACTAAAGCAATTAATTAACTACGTCGCTTCCAAATAAACAATTAATCAAAGCAGTTATATGCAAAACGCGTTTAGATTAACTATCACAAACTGGACATGAAACGTCTCTGAAATGCACTCATGTCTTACCGCTATGTTTGAATGTCAATTTCAGTAGAACATTATATAGTTCAACAAATTAAATGAGGTAGGTACTGTGCCGTTTTGACTGTGTTTGGGAGTGAGACGCTTCTTCTACGGCTTTGCAAATTGCAATAATAATAATATATTGTAAATATATTCCTAATTTTGAGTAATGAACTATTTCATTTATAAATTATATGGTGATTTGAACATTTTAATGTTACCGTGGATTAGTTAATGGGATTAGAAAGGTAAGAAACAGTGTTACACACTTCGTACTGGTCTTGTGTTAAAAGCTGCAGAGCTCTGCAATAGTTGGCAATGATGGAGGTCGCAGGTTTTGGTACTTATATAGAAATAAAATGAAAGTCACTGAACTTTGTAATAGCACCATATTTATGGATATATTATGGATTATTATGGTTATGATTTAAACGCTAGAGGGCACAAGGAATTTATTCAAAAATTTTGATGCAGGTTTAAAATGATTAATGAAGAAAGATTAAGAAGAAATTAAAAGTAATTATGAAGAAATGGAGTTTACACAAATAGGTAGGAGTATTTTATTTTCGCATTTTTGTTTTAATGAAATAGAGGGTGGTGCAGGGAAAGGATGGGTGCCTCTATTTTATGTCAAAGTCTAATATTTGTAATATTCGTGTCGTCCAGGGCGAGGGCTCGGCCCTCCTACAGTATTCTAGTCATTGAAATGATTAGCTGTAGCATAGATATTCCTATTAATTATTATAGAAACCAATTTCCTTGATTATTCCCCAATAATAATAATAATCCCTGATAATTCCCTAATATCAGATTATTCCCATGTAAATTAAACATCCCATGCTGCATCTGTGTGTTTCTAACCGTTTCATACAAACCACAAAAGAATGCAAATTTTTTTAACCGAATGAAAAATAAACTTGTAAATCTGGAGCAGTAAATTTTGGCCCATCGTGAAAGTAAATTTCACACGTACTAGTAAACACTTTAAGTTGAGAACAAAATATATAGGAACAACCTGGCGTATCTACTTGAGAGGAGCCCAATATTTTTCATTTTATCTTGCTTCGTAAAACACAACGAAATCTTATCAGATTCAGAATCGATTGACCCTCGAAAGATTAACAAAACCATTGAACGAATCAGGTCTTATACAGTTATCTATTCATTATAGGTACGGTTCTAGTGCGAATGATTGCATTATCTACCCTTCCTCTACTACAAGTATGCGCTTTCCAAACATACAAAGGAAAGTTATAGAATCGGTTCTTTTTTTGTTACATAAAGGTTTATTGTCATCGATATACTGAATGATACAGCTTCTGCGAATACAATGTTCTTCCTTGTACAACATCTTTATGACAATTCAATGCTTTTCAGCAGCCATGTTTTCATGAGTTTTTCTTCCTTATCTTTCCTTCAGTCCTTTAGTATTGAGAATTCGATCTTTATCCTTGCCCACCCCATAACTTGACCAAAAAAGGGCTTTTGCCACTTCTCAGCCAGGCGTTCTGCAGTGCGTTTCTAGAACTATGTAAGTTCTCTGAGAACCGTCGCAGCTTCACACCAAAGGGGCCTCTTAAATCTTGCACAACCCTTTCATATTTGTTTGTTTGCTGTTGGCAGCGTTTTCTGCGGCTACTTTCCTTAACCCTGGCTTATCAAGTAGAATCTAACTTGTAAAAGAAAAAAGCTATGTATGTAGTAGCCACTAATGAACTTAATGATTTCTGGGTACATGAAGTGCTCAAATTTCGAAAGAATTTTACATAAATATGATGAAAAGAATTACGAACATCCACTCAAGTCGTCATGTCTCGAAACCAATTTAGAGAAATCTGAAATTATGGTTTTTCAGAGACGAGGAAGAAGGTGGAGGACTGAGATGTGGCAATATAGAAATTAGAACATTGAAATAGTTAATTTTACAATTTTGAACAAATTTCCAAAAATAAGCCTATTGAAAAGTTTGTTGCGGAATGTTAAAAAATATACAATAAAAGGTTGAATGCTTATCATATTGTCCATGTAATTTGATGTCCACTCAAAAGCTTTGGAAGTCTCCTGGATAAGTTAAGCTGAAGGAATTGCAAAAATCGGTTTGCAGTCGAGATGGGCTTTTTCGATCCTATGAGGAATTTATCGATTCCAATCGCGTCATGTTTAAGCATAGCCTCCACCTTGTGCAAGAAATTTTCCGTTAAGAAGGCTGTTAATAATACTACAGTACAGAATAATTAAAATGCAGTTGTCCATAGAAAACTAAACTAAATAAATAAATAATACTAATACTAAATACTAACATTGAAGAAGAGAGATCTTTCTTTCACTTCATCCATGAAACTAACGTGTGTGAGGAAGAGCAGATTCATGTAGAGCCTATTGTTCCTCATCCTAAATACCTCTACACCGAACGGAGACAAGTTCTCAAGTCGTTCTACAAATAGAACCTTTGAGTATTACTTAATAAGATCTTATTAATACTCAAAGAATAGAACTGATATGCCAGCACTACTAACGAATTTTTTAGAAATCAGCTCAAGATTAATGATTCTCTCGATCCTCTCCGTTGTTAGGTTCTCGCTGGCCAAGTTTTGTTAGGTACATACACAGAGTCGAGTTGGAGTTAGAACATTCTAGTTTCTAGAGAAATTTCTCTTCTTCCATGGTTAGGTGCCTACCGTTATATCTATCGCGTTTGTGTTTATAGTTTTGAGTTCGTACTTCGTACGCACCTACCATGTTTGTTTTGCTTCGTCGTGAATAGCTAGAGTTTTAGTTTGGTATTTCGTAAATTGGTTAATCATATTCGTATCAACATATTATTTAATCAATTAAGTATCATATTCGTAAACGTCGTGGGCGTTGACGAGTGCAGGTGTTGCAGTGTTTTTTTATTGTGTTTTTCAACTATTGATGACGTAAGTTATTTGTTCATTTTAATATTTTCTTACAACAAATCTTATGGGTTTGGTTCTACCCTGTCTCATTTGCAACGATCTTACAAGGTGATATGGGGCTATCTATAGAGTTTTTATGTAAACTTATAAAATATAGGTACATAATCAACACCTATCAGGGCCGGCCTAAGGCGAAAATTGCATGTGTGTAAGTACATCGTGCGGTTTCGACTATCTGGCGCAAAAACTCTGACGCAATGAGTTTTGGTGACGCATCCTTCCGTACAGATACGTTAACGGATCGCAATCCGTAAAAAACGTAATCGTCTCTCTTCTATGGACTCAAATAACATCCTAAGGATAATTTCCTCCTTCCACGGATTTAGCTGTACAACTAGGGCAGTGACTGACTCCCTGATTTTTAGTTTTCGAAACTTCCGCTACAGTGGCGCCTCAATTTTTATTAATCTATGTCCGCTGCTAAAATATAGATTAGTGGGACAAATAGATCAGAGTGATTTGTGTAGTTTGGTGGTCTGGATGCTCGCAAGCTCGCATCTCAAAAATACATAACATCAAGTAGTTAATCCCTATGTGAAAATTCAGATTAGTTGGACAGCACCACAATAGCGGAAGTTTTGAAAACTAAAAATCTTTGGGGAGCTTGTCACTATCTACAACTAGATCCGTAAAGGACTTGACGTGACTTTAAGGTGCAGTAAACCTGCTCGTTACCGCACGACATACTGGTTTTGACGGATCTACTAGGAACTCTCTATCCGTGATGTATTCAAATAGAGAGTGGGTGGAGTCAGCTGCTACTGGCGTTTTGGCGCACTCTCAGGATATTCAAACTTTAACGGAAGGTTAGCCGGTCGACAACCCTGGGTCAGCGCTCCGTCATTTCCATGCTGTATACCATCTGTCCCTTTTGAAGTAATGGTTCCAAATTTTTACCACGTGTTCAGGACATATTCTGGATTACTCCACCAAAATTTTGTTCAATTTGGACAATTGGGAAATAAAATCGCATAACAATATTTTTGTTTTTGATAATGTATCATTATTTTGGTGCCATGGATTCTGTTGTAGTTACCATTTCTACATTTTTGCCCATTCTTTATTACTTTTAAAGAATAGTAAAGAATAGTCCGTGCCGTGGGTTTTCAAAAATATTGATTTCCTGATTTGTAGTAACCTTCCAAAATTGATTGTCAAATTCGTCCAATTTTTTGGGGGTTTAGAAAATCATTCAGACCATCAACAATAAAATTTCACCATTTCCTTGGCACGAACTCTCGTAAAAATTTGGTTGCAATCGGACAAACGTGTGTGGGAGAAACGTGCACCGAAGTGTCAAAAAAAGTAACTACAGGAGCGTGGTTTTTTGTAAAACGTTGACTTCCCGCTGTCTCCGCGCATGCAAAGCTACCTTGGAATCGACGGCAACTTTGTTACTCATTTATTTTTCATCATAGATGTTGTTTAGGAGTACACTGCAATAATATCCATGTTGTCGTTGTTGTGGTATATTTGGTTACTGGTCTTGAAAAAAGTGAATGGAGGAATGGACAGTTAAGAAAATACCGACGAAGAAGTAGTTTGTATATTATGCTGCAGGTTCCTACTAGGCGGCTTGTCCAAACTTTAGAAATTTCCGGTAGTTTCGATCGTCCAAATTTCATTTTTTTTGTTTTATATCATTCGGGAAACGGTGTAGTTTAATTAAAAACTAAAAACCAGAAATCGTAGTTTTTTCATTTTTTCTGGCTAAATCCCCTTAATTACACCCCCCCCCCCCCCCCCAAAGTCTTGCCCTCACGAAACTGCTTCTGGTCGTAGGAGTTTTCGAGGGTGCCGAATCCAAAGCCCGTTTTTCACGTAGACGTCCAATTTTTGAGGTACGGCACCTGCATTTTTGAAAAAATCTCTTAAATTCCTTAGGAAGAAAATCCACTCAGGGTGAGGTTTGAGTGGAAATCCCATCTACTTCTAATTTCTGCAGTGTACAAGTTCCTCATTTCCTCAATTTCTTTTCAATTACAATATCAGAGATTGAGGAGATTAGCCTCCATAAAGTTCCTTATACATTGGAATGTCGTTTGGTTAGTACTTCATTCCAATAACCATTGAACCCTGGTCGCATTTTTCCACCCAAATTGAGAGGTTTTAAATTTTTTCAAAAAATTTTACTGTGTATTGAGTAAGGTACTATCTAAAATTTATTCACGGATTGCCAAAGGCTAACGTTAATTGTCTATTATTTTATTTGAAGAGCTTGATTCAATCGTGCCAATCGAATCCAAACGTTATCTGATAAGTTGATGTCAACAATACTACCTACTGAGGGATTTATAGAGCGAGTGTGGTTCACAGATATCGAAGGGTGCAGGTGTGGATTACAGAACACCACCTTAGTAATTTTCAATCGTTCTCCCGCAATAACTCATAAGTAATTTATAGCTCTCTGCACTCTTCCTGCAAATACAAGTAACGCAACAGGTTTGATTTCTCTTCGACTTATCCAAATCGGCCTACCGTCTAATTGAATCTTTACAAATCAGAAAGTTGTGTTTGTCTTTATCTGATGTTTGTAATTAGCGAAGGTGATGTTTGAGAATAGAAAAAAATTTATAGAACACAAAGTAGTACAAAAAATGGTGAAAATAGTTACAATAGTTTCGGCCTTAATATTGGTCTGATTCAGGTCTGCCAAACCTCATATTTTCAAGATTAAATACCTTCCAAGGTTCATATTGAGCAAGTTTTTCCCTTTCCCATTAATTAATAATAATAATAATGACAATAAAAAACCGTTTCTGCGAACTTTGTGTAAAATTTCATAAAATTTATGAGTTCTGCTGTAATTTAATGGGGAAAGGTCTCAGCTAAAATATGCTCGATATGAATGTTGGAAAGTATTTAACCCTGAGTAGAATGAGCTAAGGCAGACTAAAATCAGAACAATAGGGGGGGGGGGGGGGGGATTTTCGATTGACCTTAATTCCCTTATTCTAGGAGATAATAGAGAGTTCCTAAACGATAAGTTAATTGAGATAAGGTGCTTGGGGATTTTATCATCTGGGGCGAGCCACAGCGTATGCTCTAACCAGATAAAGTCAAGAGGGTCGAATTAGTGTTTTATCTTAAAGTGACGCTACTTATCTTCAAGTAACGCTGAACCACCGTGTTCAGTTTCCAGCATTTCCAAGTTTCCTAGTTCTTTTCTTATTCAGGAAAAGGTTTTGCAATGGCAGATTTTGAAAATATATGAACAAGAAAATGAATATAAGTTTCATGAATCATGAATACCAACAAGAAATGAGTATCACTGTTATTGGTGTGTAACGTTACTTTGCGGTAGGGAGGAAGAGGTGAGATCGGTTGGTTCGGGATAAAGTGTCTTATGTTTAGGTGAAAGAAATTTGTTTTATTGGAGATGAAGCGCCTCATCTACCCACACATGCGTTGTAGTGTTTTCCGTTCACGATAAGGCGCCTCATCTCTATCTCCCTATCGCTTTAGAAACTCTCTAATTCATAGTTTTTGGGATCGTTTTGTTTTTTATGATCTACAACTTTGCTACCTACTTTGCTATTTCTGTAGGATGTACGGTTTAGGGATTATTGGAGAAAACTTTAAATGGGCAAATTAAGCCATTAGGAAATGGCCGCCATTTTGAATTCCACCAATTTTGAGATGGTAGACAAAAGATTTTCTTGCTCAGAACGGACTAGGTATGTTTTCATAGCCTAATCTCAAACCTTCTCCTGAAATCAAAAAAACGAAAACAATTAGTATTTATTTTACAAAATTTGAATTTTGTTTCCCTGAAAAGGCCCCAGTTCCTCAAGAGAAACGTCGGAGATTAAAAACAAGGACAAGGCCGTTTTTGCAGTCTTATTTTTTCAATTTACAGTTACAAGAAACTACAAGGTAATTGTAATTAAAACTGAAATTAAATTTTGCCCTAATCTGTTAATTTAGCACCACATTGCGCACCCGACCAACTTACTTATCTTCTAGATTTATACCAAAAACTCCTGCCTTTAGTTCCCGGTCTTCCTTCTTAGCTATTTCATGCTAGTTGGTTCGCTGACAGGTTCCTCTCGAAATATGGAAAACTAGTGTTGTCTAGCATAATGTACTCGATTCGCTTCTTACTCATACTTGAGTATATTATAATGTTTTATTGATTTCAAGAGAATCACGTTAGAATCACATTTTGGTCTTCTTTCGATTTTATACGCTGCATGTTCGGATCGGTCGAAAAAGCATGGTGATCTGCGTAAAAGGGTAACCTATTGAGAAATAATCAATGTTTTGTCGAACTTGGCAGCTGTTTAGGACGTCCCTATGAAGCTTTGTTTTATAGACAAGGCTTGGTAAATCAGAGGAACGCCTATTGGCACTGATCCAGGGGGGGTGGGGTGTGGGACAAACCAAGCTTGAGAAAAAGATTTAAAAACCGAATACGAATCCGAAATGGGTACAAGCCTTTCTAGTGAAAACTCTGCAACTTCTCAACCAAATTAATGCGATCAGCGCGATCAAATTCAAAATGGCACCTAATGGCTATATCTACAGATTTTCGCCCGAAATCCAGTCTGCCGTAGTCGTTTTAATGGTTTTTTCTAGTAAAAATAAGTAAAATCTCCGCGAATTTCCAAGATAGCTACAGGTGTGGCAGGATGACTTTTCCAGAAGATTTCATCAGAGATTCTTCACAGAGTGATAACATGTTGGTTTACATGGGGGAAGGATAATATATATATTTATTAGAACTAATGTTAGGGACGTACTTTACAAAATTATTATAACGTAATATATGTTACTACCAATTCCCCTGTTCCTATCATGATAAGTTGATATCAACTGATGCGTAGGCTTCTACCTTATTATTTCGGGAGTGTAGATCCAAAAGTTCGTCAAATAATTACGCGAATTCAGAGTAGAATTCTCCTGATTGCATGAATACTTCAATGAAAAAGGTTAACTAATAAAACGTGGACAGTGGAAATTATATTGCAGTTTATGTGATGTGCGTCATCCTCGTAATAATGAGTCGCGAATCGAAAATCACAGGCTGACGACAGTTGACAGGTAATTCTGAACAGACGTTTTAGATTGCTTTTGCGTTGTACAGAAAAACCGACGCACCAGTCGCACCACCTTATATTAGATTCGTGGGGTGTGTGAAGAGATCGAGTAACGTGGGGTGACATTTTAACCATGAGGCGGCCTCAACGTGTGATCACCACTAAGTAAACATTGTTACGACAGGGGAAAGAAGAAAGGTGACAAGCTCATCAACTCGGAAAAACATTTCTGCTGCTCCTCACGATTTATCAATGCCAAAAAGTTCCCGTCATGCAGCATGATCGTATGAGCAAATTTTCGTAATTTATCATATTAAATAATGTTACAATGTTGGCGACGACAGACAGGAATTTATCGTCAGCGCCGACGATTGTCGTCAAATCAAACGAAAATCGAGTTTGGTATCGTTTTCAATAGTTTTCGCCATACAGAATCGACTAAAACGACTACAAAAGCTTTGAGAATTGTCCTTGATGACAATATGACGTCGCACAGTGGGGCAGAAACCGATTCTAGGAGGACCAAATTATTTTATTAGCTAATCTTACAGAAAATGTTGAGCTTATTCCGAATATACCCCATGTCCCTATATCTAAAGTAGATTCTTCGACCCAAGAAATAGATTTTTGAAAAATTTTCTCACTTTTTGACCTTTGAAACTAACCCAACTTTTTTTTTCTACTGAAAAAAATTTGTAGAGGGAGAATTGTTGCATTGAATGAGACCACTGCCAGCTCTCTAACTCGTTTCTTCGATTTTTGGCGATTTTTCGAAGTTCTCGTGATCTACCACTTACTTGTTGAGGATTTCCATAGAAGAGGGTAGTGAGCGGTAGGTCACGAGAACATTGAAAAATTGTGATTAAGTATTTACTTACCACTGATAGAAGGCTCCATAATGTAAAAAGCGAATGAGGAAAACCTTAGCAACTCACAACATGACTGTGAATGAATGATCCAAATGGGAGGAAAGCTCGTAAGTCCAAACAGCTTATGTTGCGTCGGGGCTTTATGTCAACTAATAAATCGCTTACTCCTGTCAATCTGGATAAGTTGACTCATAACCTGGCTCGTACGACCATTTCCAATAATATGTACAATAACTTTTTTTTTTCTATTTCGAACAGCTAGATTGGCGTTTTGAACCTCTGTGCGCCGTTTCTGCTAACTTTATGAGTAAAATGACATAAAATTCATGAGTTTTGCTGTAAGTCAATGAAGAAAGGTCTCAGCTCAAACTTGCTCAATATGAACTTTATAAAGTATTTAACCCTGAATCTAATGAAGTTTGGTAGACCTAAATCAGATCAATATGATTTAGGTCTACCTAAATCATATTGTATGATCAATGCTAGGTGATTTTGAAGGGCAAAAGTCTAGACGGGAGGAGGAGAGGGCTGACGCCAAATTCGTTCGATTTTCAATTATTTGTAATTCACTTATTTTGGGAGATAATTCATAGTTTTTGAATCGGATTGCTTTATATTTTTATTCTTTACAACTTTGCTATGTATAAGAATTTCTGTGGGATGAATGGTTTAGGAATTATTAGGGGGAAACTCAAAGATGGGCGAATTAAGCCATCTTTATTTATTTATTTTTTTATTTTTTTTTCGTGATTTATTTATTGCAACTGAAACATATACATCTCATCTAGCAATATTACATTTCATGTTAGGCTCACTAAGGGGGGAGGTTTACAGCAAAACCTGGCCCATACTTGTATCAAGTACAGTTAAAAGAACACTGGATTACACTTGCACTATTTGCACAGCACAGTTAGGTCCAGAGGTTTATTTCTCTTGAGTCGCCGAAGTTCTCCTTCGTTGTTTAAAACGTTGAGCATCTCCAGGTTCTCGTGTTTGTGGAGGCGATGTTCGTGCTTCCTTGCATATTTGGCGATAATTTCGGTGACCGTTTCTACCCTCAAGTCTCGATGAATATCATCATTCCGCATGAACCAGGGGGCCTGAACTATACTTCTCAGTATTATATTTTGTCGGGTTTGGATTGTTTTAATATTTGATTTTTTCGCACAACCCCAAAGCTGAATCCCATAGGTCCAGATAGGGCGCAGTATCTGTTTGTATATGAGTAATTTATTGTGTAGTGAGAGATGGGAGTTCCTTCCCATCAACCAGTACATCTTTCTGAACTTGATTTTTAGTTCCTGATTCTTTTTTTCAATGTGATATTTCCAGTTAAGTTTGGAATCAAGGTGCATCCCTAAGTATTTTACAGTGTCAGAGTATGGAATTTTATTTGAGTTGATCTCAACTTCTGGGGCTATGATTTTTCTATTAGTAAAGTTGATATGCACTGACTTTGTTTCATTTAGTTTCATTCTCCACATCTTGGTCCAATTGACAACCTTGTTAGTGGACGTCTGTAGATTGCGAGTTGCAGTTTCAGCGTCATCTCCAACAGAGAGGATGGCAGTATCATCTGCAAAAGTAGCTACAGTTGTGTTTTCCTGTTGTGGAAGATCTCGTGTGTACAGCAGGTAAAGTACTGGGCCCAGGACACTGCCTTGCGGTACCCCTGATACATATTTTTTTACCTTCTAGAGCCTTTTCTATTATGTTAGTGATTCTATGAACTTGATCTAGCGTAGAGTGGCGTTGCCTGAAACCGAATTGGTGGTCTGGTATCAATTTTCTGTCTTCAATAATTGGTTTAAGCCGTTTGAGCAACAATTTTTCGAACAGTTTTGATAAGACAGGGAGGAGGGATATGGGTCGGTACCCCGTCTTCTCATTTGGTGGTTTTCCTGGTTTGGAGATCATTATGACTTCCGCTACTTTCCACTGGGAAGGTACATGTCGTAACCTGAACGTGGCGTTGATGATATGAAGTAGTTTTGTTATAGCCTTTTCAGGGAGCTCTTTCACAATTCGACCGGTTATCAGGTCATAGCCTGGGGTCTTTTTAGGATTAATGTTGCCCTTAATTTCATCTTTGAGTTCTTTTAACGTAACGGGCCGAATATCAAGCTCATCCGTTTTTTCTATCAGTGTTGCGTTTTCTTCAGGTGTCTGCACTGGAAGAGGTTGAAAAGTTTCATAGAGATGATCTGCAAAAAGTTGAGCTTTCTCTCGGTTACTTCTGGCCCATGTCCCGTCATCCTTTTTGATTGGAGGAGAATGAACTTTAGGTCTATTTATATTTTTGGTTACCTTGTAGAGGGAGTATTCGGTGTCTTTCTCTGCAGTTAGGTTACTCAAAAAATGTTCAACTGATTGGTTATCTATTGATCTAATAAGATATTCAAGTTTGTTACCGAGTCTATTAAGAATAGTTTTGTTTTCAGGGGTTCTGTTATTCTTCCATTTCCTTCTGGCTTTAGGTTTGGCGCACAGGAGATCCCTTACTTCTAACGGATATGATTTCGAATTAGTGTCATAGTTACAGTTTTGGTTTATTGGGGTACATAGCCAGGCTGCTTGTTGTATGTTATTGATGAATAAGTCGAGTTCGTCTTCCAGTTGTTTAGGGGTTTTCAGAGGAACTTTAAGGTCGATCGATGTTTCCAATTGCTGCCGGAAACAGGACCAGCAAGTATTTCTATTGAATAAACTCGGAGAATTTTCACTAATGATTACTTTTTCACTGATTGTTATTATGACAGGCGAGTGGTCAGAGGGTAGGTCATCGCTGTCCTCTAGATTTATGTAACCACTTGAGATACCTTTGCTTATAAAGAAGTCTATTAGGTCTGGGGTTTTGTTAGCATCCGTGGGCCAGTATGTAGGCCTTCCAGTTGAGAGGAAGTCGCACTTGAAAGAAGCTGCTGCTTCATACAACTCTTTACCTTTAGCCGTGGTTAATCGCGAACCCCAGAAGGTATTTTTGGCATTGTAGTCACCTCCTATTATAAAGTTGTTACCAAGCGATTTAAGAAGGACCGTATAATCATCTTTCTTTAAGTTAAACCTGGGGGGACAGTATATTGTGGCTATACTAAAGCTTTTATTATTGAGTTGTACCTTGACCGAAGTTACCTGCATTTTTTCCTCTTCGATTTTTGGTTCTTCATGGTGAGTGATGTTAGCTTTAATGAGAATTGCCGAACCTCCTCTAGCTTTATTACTTGGGTGTAACGTATGATAACACGTGTATCCTCTTATTTTGATGTATGACGTCCGAGTGAAATGGGTTTCAGAAATAAGTAAGATGTCTATCTTGTTGGAGTGGAGAAATGACATAAAATTTATGAGTTTTGCTGTAAGTCAATGAAGAAAGGTCTCAGCTCAAACTTGCTCAATATGAACTTTATAAAGTATTTAACCCTGAATCTAATGAAGTTTGGTAGACCTAAATCAGATCAATATGATTTAGGTCTACCTAAATCATATTGTATGATTAATGCTAGGTGATTTTGAAGGGCAAAAGTCTAGACGGGAGGAGGAGAGGGCTGACGCCAAATTCGTTCGATTTTCAATTATTTGTAATTCACTTATTTTGGGAGATAATTCATAGTTTTTGAATCGGATTGCTTTATATTTTTATTCTTTACAACTTTGCTACGTATAAGAATTTCTGTGGGATGAATGGTTTAGGAATTATTAGGGGGAAACTCAAAGATGGGCGAATTAAGCCATCTTTATGAGGCTGTAATTTCGTATTCCACCACTTTAGAGGTGGCAGACAACAATTTTTCCACTAAGAATGGACTATATTTTTTAACTCTAATCTCAAACCTTCTTCTTTAGTTGTCTAGTATAATGTACCTACTCTACTTGTGCTTATTTGCGATTCTATTTTCGGAAACTATTGAAAACGACGCTAAACTCGATTTTCAGTTGATTTGACGACGAGCGTCCTTCCTAAGACAATTAAATTGGTTCAGTTGATTCTGTGTGGCGACTACTATTGAAAACTTCTAAATTCGATTTTTGGTAATTTGACAGTGATTGACGTCAGTGACGACGCACAGTGGTTCAAAAAAACCCTTTTTCCTGGCCAAAAAGTCTTTTGAAGGAGTAGTTTGATATCCTGAGCTGTTTAGAGGTTGTTGGAGGGTCATGAACACAGGTTCCAACTGGTATAATTCTCTGGGAGATAATTCTCATAGTTTTTGAGTCGGATTGCTTTGTATTTTTATGCTCAACAACTTTGCTATGTATAAACATTTCTCTAGGATGAAAGGTTTAGCAATAATTAGGGAACAACTTTAAAATGGGCAAATTAACCCATATTTATGCGGCCGCCATTTTGTATTCCACCAATTTTGAGACGGCAGCCAAAGATTTTTTCACTTAGAACGGACTCAATTTTCGAAATCTAATCTCAAACTTCTTCTAAAATTGCTACCCATTTTCGGCCTTGGCTCCTGGACTACCAGTTTTTCAAACTTCGTGAGGAATCTGGTGGGCGTCCAACTAGTATATATTTTTGGGCTGTAACAGAGGCAAATCGCAAAGGCCCTACAGCAGTTAACCCTTGTGAGGCTTCGTTGGTTATTTATTTGGATTCATTATTTGATTATCAAGGCCTCACGCACGACAAGGAAGTGGGATCCTGTACAGTGAAATAAAGAATCCATTCCCTCACGCTCGCCCTCACCCTTAACTTTATACAACTTCTCCTTCAAGCCGGATATTTGACCCCCTCGAAGTTCATCGAGCCAGGGGCAGGCTCTGGGGTTTGACTTAGGTCAGTCCCAAGTTAAGACTCATTGCTTCTTCCCTCACATGATAGGAAGAAGGATGGGGGGGTTTATCTCCAAGACTTCGGGGAAGCCCCTCAGGGTCTCTGCGAGTCCGTTGATTAAATCTCTGTTTGAACACTGGAGGGGGTCTAGGAGACAAATATCCACGTGTCTAGGTGACCCGAGGATGTGATCTCAAGGAATAAGGTGATGTGCCGTATTTTTCTTAAATACGGCAACTAAGGCATCGTACTTGATTTTGAAAATATAATAGAGGGAAAGGTGCAGACTGTTGGTTTATTATTTTCAAAAGTGAACTTGTGTGATCGACCAAGATAACCAATTCTTAACCCTCCCTCGAATTGTTTTTGTTTACGTTTCAAGATGCGTAGGATCTAAAAATCGGAAACAAATCCGTCCGTTCGCCTTACGCCGCGCCGTCCACCGTGTGAAGCTTTTCCCCGAAACTGCTGGATCGAACTTTATGAAATTTGGGTCGATAATCTAACATCGGCATCACTTTCGATCTACTCTAAGTAGTAGAGTTGACGGCTGAAACATAAAAAATGCTGCAAAGTATTACAAAAAGGCTTATTATTTTTGTATTAGATAGCTCTTCTACGCAGTTCAATGGTCTATAATAATTAAGTAACCACATTTATAGTATATTTGTCATCGAAACTGGGGGCCCTGCCTCTCGCTAATGGGTTCCTCCATTACAGCACCAGGACCCCACAATTTTACGCTTTTTAGCAGAGTTCAGAAAAAAGCGATTGATACAGTCATCTCTCTGAAACCTTTTTGCAAAACCAAAGCTCGTATGTGCATCAGATACGAAGAAATCGCCTAGTACATATGTTCTTCTCCTTTTTTTACAATTTTCTGACCAAAATAATGTTGTTTTCCAGCCACACCACGCGATTCAGCGAGAAATTCCCTTTGGAATGAGTGCTTTTGGAGTTCGAGACAACGTAAAATAGAGCTAATATCAGGAAATTTCGACTCAAAACCTAGTGACGCATTTTCCCAAAAGTAGGGTTTGGTCAGATACGGGATTCTTAGTACGGCAGTATAGTCATCTGGTGCGTTATAAAAAGAGGTCTTGAATTTGGAAAATCATCGTGAGACGAGGGTTTTCATACTCAATTTTTCTAACCGTATACGCTCAGGTTTTATTGAGGATGAATTCGTGACAATCACGGCCAACTCTTTGGATGTGAGCAATATCTTCAGGTACGACTTCTCCACCCAAGGAGCTATTGAAAATGCCTATTATTTTGAACATTAATTTCTCGTAATTTCCTTCGGAATCTCCACAGACGTTGTCGATAATCATATTGTTTAGTTTACTTCTATTTTTAAGCAGCTCTATATTTTGTTTCGATTGTTTCATTCCAATTTCAAACGACCTGAGCTTATCTTCGAAACATACTGTGGTGAAAACCACCCCCTCTTGTCAACAGCCCTTTTCAGGGCTACCAAAAAGAGGTAGACACGACACACAAATATTTATAAGACGTCGAGTTATAACTCCGTCAAACAAAATATTTCACCAGAGAGAAAATACGAAATTCTCTCTCAAAAGTGAAATATTAACAAACAACAGACAAGGCGACCTCCCTAAACACTTACTGGGCGAGAGAGACGCGACAAGTATCTCGAACCAAGTCGCCTTGAATGAGAAAACTCAAACAGAAAATCAAACGTCCTCTAAAACTAACAAGGACAATTCTAACAAGCCTACTCGCCAATCAGAAACACTGATTACACGAGAGACAATAGGCGAACCAACCAGGAGGCGGAAAGCAACCACCTCTGGTCCAGCAGCCACCCCGGGGACCCCGTCTGAACAACGGACGCAGGGAAACCACCCGAGGTCCCCGTCTAAACTCAAGGTCGTCGGCTCCGCGACGGACGCTCGTAAGCCACCCCCGGGGACCCCGTCGCAGCGACGGACGTGGGGAAACCACCCCGGAGGACCAGCTCAGCTATCATACTCGCAGATACTGAGAAAACAATGTGCGAGACAATGAGATTACACAGTCGAATTAACGAAATTAAGCGGACCAATCAGGAGGCGGCAGGAGGCGGCCACCTCCCTATAATTACCCCGCTCGGAGCCCTCCGAATTCATTCCACTCTCCGCTCTCGACGACTACACTCCGAAGTACGAAGATTTCTACACGCTCTACGCTGACGATCCTTCTGCTCCCGAGTTCATCTCAAGAACGGCTTCCTACTGCTTTCTACAAGGCATACCTTCTCTCCACACAGATCTCGCATTGGCATCTACGAGTCCAGTGATTATTCATCCTGCTCATTGCCCAACGTAGTTCTTCTGTCAGGACGCCACCCGGTACATCTATTGATATTCTCATTAGATCGTACGCCCGCTGGGACGTTCCGAGACGTGTCGCCCGGGTTTCGTAGCACTAGGCTCGTCACCGACCGCTGTGGGCACGCCGGTAAATTACTCAGCTCATACGCTCTAATTTACCGTCCAAGGAAGTCTTTTTCAAGACTACAAGGTAGGACCCTGACATCCGAGCAAAGGAAAGAAGCTCTGTCAAGCGAGTCCACCTTCTAAACCCTCTATTTCTATACGTAGAGGTATCGAAAACGAGTTAATAAACTCGGATATTTCGATGGAGCGCCGCCCGTCCTATTTCCTCATGCAAGGGGAGGCGGAACACGGCGCGGCCGGGCCTCTTAGCCCACGCAGCGCTACCTACCCGCTGCTCGACCAGTCCGCTGTTCCTAGCGACGGCCCAAGGCTCGATCCTCGCGACGAGATCGCCTTCTCACCTAACGTATTCACGAAGGAAACGTTAGATCAAGCCTCACCTACACAAAAGTTCGAGGATACCTTTCAGACCCGCTCTGAAGTCAATCATTATGATTCGACAAAGATTTCCGAATATCCACGATATTCTACACAAGGCTACCCGGCCGATCCGAGTGTCAAATACACTCCAAATGTACAAAAAACAAAGGATACTTTTCAGTACCTCAACCAAGCTCAACATATGCCTCCTACAGATATAAATCTTAGGCCGGAATATTACAAAACGGCTCAGTACCAAACTGATCGAACCCAGCACCCACTATGCGAGCCCAGTGCTCCACGCGGCTGCGACACGAACTATCCCTCAGTTCATCCCGCCAAGCAAGCTGACCTTGGCGATTTCGCTCACATTCCTTACAGGAATACCTCAGGGACTAACCCGCATAATCAGAATATAAATGTCCCACTTGGTCTACCTACACCAAGTAAAACATATTTAAATCCACTACACATACCTACCTAATCTCAGTTCGAATGATTTCCAAGGTGCCAAGAAATTGGTCGACTATGCAGTTCAGCTGGGGCCTATTTCATAAAACAACAAGTTACAAGTGTACAAGTTAACAAGTACAGGTACTTGTAATGCACGGTAAACTAGAACAAGTGTTTCATCAAAACAAAGAGTACAAGTGCAGAAAAGTTACACTTGTAGAAGCTAAGTTTACAAGTGTAGCAGAAAAGAAAAATGGCGTGTGGCGACAAGCAAAATGAACAACGTCAGGCGGGATGCCGAAATTGAAGTTTTGTCTGCGAATCATAAAAACGGTGTTAAGTAAACGAGTTATGTCAACTTATTCTGATGGCTGGCATAATCGGATTTTTCTCCTTCATTCAGCGGAAATGATTAATCAGTTCATCAAGTCTTAATGCTGCTGGGTTAGGAATGTCATATTTATGTAGCTTCTTCACACTTCACTTTGTTCTTCAATGATAGGGAGATCCTCAATACCCGATCAGGAAAAGTTGCACAGGGTCACGCACCATTTGAATCTTTCAAGGGTCTCGGAAGACATCCTAAATCTCTCGTTAAACTCAAAATTACCCACGAAATTTTATTTGTGGCCGATAAAGTCTTTGCCGTCTTCTACGCTGAATGCTTCTTGTCTGTATTCTTCAGCAGGAGATGATTCCCACATATTAAACACCGAAAAATTGTCAACTCACAGTGCTGGAAAATAACAAGTTTACAGGTGAATGGACGTAGGTTAAAAATCGGCTATTTTCACAACTGTAAAATAGTGACTTGTTCGAAATTCTTGTAACTTGTCCAAATTCGCTTGTACAACACTTGTTCATTTTCACAGTGCATTACAAGTCGACCCTGTTACCTTTATGAAACGCTTGCACACTCATTTTTTACAACTTGGACATAAACTTGGCTTGTAACTAGTCACTTTTTGCTTTATGAAATATGCCTCTGATCGAAGCGTTCAAGAATTTTTCTTTCCATTCCGCGCTTGCAGACTGGCGAACGCCATTGGTGATCTAGGTACGCTGGATTTTGAGGTTAGCGACCGCGGCAGTCGACGATGCTTGAGGATTGCGTGTCCCAAGCTTGCGGAAAAACACAAATAATATCACTAAAAGTCTTTTAGAAAATGGAATTTCGTAGAAATTCTTTTCACCAATAAGAATTTTATCACTTTTTCTCGCGGGTAGTATTAAAATTAAACTTCAGGAGTCGTACAATTAATGCCATTCATTCATATAGTTACAGAAGTTATTTAGAAATTTAGTTTGTCTATGTGCCACATTTCTTTACTAGTGACAACTTGTGATAACTTCAAACAACAATTTTGGCTCTTCGAATGCTTACTCAGCTGTTCCTAAGATGTTCTGTGGGGTTTGTCCTTGTGTACACAGCGATGCAAAGACTGATGATTCATTGTGTTTACCCCATGCAGTTTGTTGGAACAGCAGTAATGTTTTGATAAGATATCGAGGTGCCACAGGATTTAGTCCCGTAAAAGTAGGTGTGTCGATCTAAAAATATTCGCTATCGACTTTCGACCTGGGGATAAGATTACGAGTAGTTGCCGAATCAACTTTCTTTCATTATTTCAGACAAATTAATGTCGGAAACTAATTCAGACGAAGAATATTGATGGGTTAGATATCTCATATCCATTGCGTTACATCATATTAATGGCCGGTTATAGGAATGATCAATTTAGTCAGATACGTGGGCCCCTAAAGTGGATTTAGTTGTTTGGGATTATCTGTGTCAACAAAAATCAAGCCCAACAACTGTTCACTTCATGAGAGATATGGCACAGTTAGGAATAATGTGACTCAACAGAGGTGATGAATCGTTCCTAAACCAACATGGAAGGGTGCACACACCAGTTTGCTTAACAGTCCACGTTGCACCTTTATTTATAGGTTTAGTGAGTGAGCAATCGGACAATAATTTGTGGTGATGCACTGAGGTAATCAGACATGAAACCTTATCGAAATCGGATGAAAAACTGTTGAACTTCTGATCGTAAGGATTTGTAAGTTAGTTACAGAGATTTGAAAGTGTAAAGGCACACAGACAGACCGACACGAAACGAAAGTTGTTCAGAATTGGCTAAAACATACCTATAATGGGAGTGAAAATAGTGGTTTTGGAGGAAAAGTATTTTGCATCTCCCGTAGGTATGCTTCCGCTAGGTACCTATAAATTGATAATATTCTAAAAATTAGTTTGTACATAGATGAAACTTTTGCCATACATTTGATAGGGTCAAATTTCAAAAATACGTCTGCCAAGTTGGGTGGGCAGTATAGCTTCCTCACATACCGCAACATGGACGTATAGAATTAGTTGAAGAACAGGGTACGAGTCGAAGTAATGAGAAGTCGACGTTATAAGAAATTAACGTATGCGCATGCGCACAGACTCCTATTAATCCAACGGCAATGACATTCATAGTGGAACGTCTAAGAGCTTATCCGCACAATCCTTGAAAATTACGTAATAATTTTACCATTAGCACGGTGGCCCCAACTGGAAAAGTCAGGGAAAACCTGTAATTGTCAGGGAATTTCGCAAAAACTACCAAATGTCAGGGAGTTTCGCAAAAACTACCAAATGTCAGGGAGTTTCGCAAAAACCACCAAATGTCAGTGAATTTCGCAAAAACCACCAAATGTCAGGGAATTTTTTAAATGAAAACATGGTGTAATAATTTGAAGCGTTTTTAGGTATGTCAAAGGGAATGTTTCTGAAACATATACCCATCTACTCCCCGAATTTGAACGGAATCGGACCAATAGATGGTAAGAAATCGACATAATTAATTAACGTTTGCGCATGCGTACCTCCAGACTATTATTCATGTGACGGCAATGAAAGTTATAGGGGACCGTACAGAAGCTATCCCGCACAATCCCTGAAAATTTCATCAAAATCGTTCCGTTAAACTCGGAGTTTTGCCTGTGTCAATCTATATTATTAATACAATAAGGCGATATAAGTTATAGGGCACTTTTCTAGAACATATATATAATCACCTACTGAGTTTGAACGAAATCGGACCAACAGATGATAAAAAATAGACGTTATGAGAAATTCACGTTTGCGCATTTGCACAGGTTTTTGTGCTGTGGTGTTTACCACAGACAGACAGACTGAATTGAAAAAAGCAAGTGAAAATTTTGGTTTTGGAGGACAAATATATTTTTGACTTCAATCACGAACACAAACCTTCCCTACCTTCGGTAGTGAGGAAGCAAAATGTTACATAAATAAATATGATTCAAACAATTTTTGAAAATTTGGTTATATGGTCATGCACGATCAGAACTTTTTATACAAATTAGGACACTTCCCGGTAAGTAGTGACGGCATTCTGTTTCATGTCTCCTTCTTACCTTTCCATCAGCTAATTTGGACGCAGATCGCATGTCAGTTCACTTGGACAACCAAGTAATATGACTAATGCGCGTTTTCATCCACATTCGTTCGGATGGGTTAATTTTTTTCAGTAGGATTACGACACTCATCCTCGCACGTCATGGGTCGTCTTAGGTATGTGGTTTTGAAATAATGTTCTAGCTCTCAGAGGGGCATCTCTTGGTTATTTGGGGAATGTGGTAGCCACTTAAGGCACTATTTACGTCACAGGCTTCGGATAATTTTGCTAAATAATACAATTGCTTGAGTTGAATGAGATCCTAAAAGTCTACCATGTTGGATTGGCAGTATACTTACCCCATCTGCCAGGCAGTTCGAAATTACATTACTAACGATTCATTAAGAATATTCTACAACGCACCTATCCTGCCGTACATATGTTATGTTTATTCCATTATGCTCTATTTTTTCACGCCCTGGTCGTTTGATCTCGCTCAATCCTATATAAATTTCAACATGATTTTATCATTAATAGCTACTGCACATGCGCCTATGTGAAATCCTTGTAACGACCTTAATTTCCACTGTTTTCATCCGATTTCGATGAAATTGTCAGAGTGTGCGCGAGTTGGGTTGTAGATAGTTCCCTCTCAATTTCATCGTTGCCAAATCAATACTTCATCCTGCGCATGCGCAAACGTAAATTCCATCATGTGCCATCTTTTCACTCTCTAGTCGTTCGAGTTCGCTTAAATTTGGATAATAGTTGGAAGAAGATTATAGGTAAACGAGGAAGCTATGTGCCACACCCAACTTGGCAGACTTTTTTTATTCTTCTCGCACGATCAATAAGCTTCCCTTTCCTTCGGTAGTGAGGAAGCAAAAATCGAATATGAATTTCCCAACGTAATGATAACATTGTTTTCTCTTTCGAGAGATGAAAAAAAAAAAAAAAAAAAAAAACGCAAATATCAAAATCTCATTTCACATTTTATGTTTTAGACTATTCTGAACACTAGTTCGTCCGTCCGTGTGTCCCCAAATCCTTGTAAAAAGAGTGATATCTACAGTTTTCATCCAATTTTGATGAAATTTTGCAGGGAATATGCGGGTTAGGGAGTAGACGGTCCTCAATCAGTTTGGTTGTTCCCAAATCATTACTTCAATCTGCGCATGCGTTAACGTAAATTCCATCAAGCATAAATTTCTCGCGCCCTAGTTGTTTAATCTCACCCAAATTCGGATGATAGTTGGGAGAAGACGATTTGATCACCTTAGATAAATTTCAACATTATTGTATCATGAGTAGCTGCTACGCAAGCGCGAATGTGTAATCCATGAAACGAGCTTAATTGCCATAATTTTCATCCGATCTTAATGACGTTTACAGGGAAAGTGCGTGTTAGGGAGTAAATGGTCCCCTATCACTTTCATTGTTCCCAAATTAAATTACTTCAAATGTAACTTTCTTGTTTCCTAATTGACCGTTTTTGACGTTTTACGCTACATCCATATTTACTATTTTCCGCAATGGAATTTTTTAATCTGATTTAAAACAATTTAATGATCTATACATTCATGTTACGGATACGAGGAAGGCTAGCGTTCTGCGTAGGAAGGCTATCTAATACAGGAATAATAAACTTTTGTGTAATAATTTGCAGCGTTTTTATTATGCATATTGCGATGTATGCTATGTGTGCTTGAACTTTATTGTAAACAATCTTATTTATTTATTGTACCTTACACGTTTATTTTACCTATGAAACTACTACGTTGTTGTTACTACGGTGTACATTGTTTCAGTTTTCCTTGGACTGGCGAGAGACATCGAAAAGTGAATTGGGGTGAACGAGTAGCCACATTGTCTTGGATCTGGAAAACGGCCGAGCCCCCTCCGAATCGACGGGTTCTTCCGGTAAAACAATATCAACATATTTAAATTGATGAAAATCAATCTTGTCACATTCATCAATTGAAATGAATTATTCCGAATAGCCAGTCGTGTTTCAGGATTTAGCCGTCACATCGATGTTCACTCCAGTATTTATCTGTGGATAGGCCATGCACATATATCGATTGCTGTGGTTGCAAGCGGCAGGTGGGCGAAACAGGGGGGTTACCATTCGCTTTATGATGGATGTGATCCCGAGTTTATGTGGCATACTGAAGTTGTTAGGTTTCTTCCAGCGTGCTTGAGTTCATGTACAAGTACGGCGCAGTCGCTGTGCGCTGCTAATGTGACGTTCCAGTGTGGTTTAGTTCTTGTACTGAATTGACCCTGTTGTGTTCCATTGTATTGACCCTGAGTTCGTGAATTGGGCCATGAACTTCTTGCTCCGAAAGAAGGCAGAGTTTTTAACAGAGCACGAAAAATTGCGCCAGACCTTATTTATTTAACGGATCTACAATAAATTATTCTGATGTGACTTACATAAATAGAAGCTTCAGTACGACTTGCAGGAACCATTATTTTTCTTGGCAAGGGAATTTGAGTCTTGAGGAAAGTGAAAAATGTGTGCACTCATCACAACCATCTCAGTTCTCGTTCTGAATTAGTTGTGTTGTATTCATGTTCTCTTGACCAGGCTGGAACAAACCTTCTGATTCATCGTAGGTCTTCTGTAATTCTATTCATCCACGGTAGGATGAATCTTATTTACTTGATACAAAACAACTTTGTTTACATAGGGGGCGTTCCATCAAAGGGGGTTAATCCCGACTCGGGAGTTATACCTCAAAAACGGCTGTGGCATGACTGGGTTAACTCCGGATTAGTTTGTCATCCTTCGTGGTGGAACGGGCCCATACAGAAACTTTAGCAACAACGAAACAAATAAATTAGATGTGCCCACTTACGGTATAAACAACCACACTTTTATTTTGCTTAATTCTTTTTTGGCTCTTCAGCTCTTTTAAAATTATGTTTTTTTTAGTTATCAAATTAATTGTAACCTAGTTTTTTAACTAGAAAACAAAAACCTTATATGAATTAACCGGGAAATGACGTTTATGGTTGCTGCTTCGTAAAGGGCTTTCAAATGATCCAACTAAAATAGTGACATTTCACAAATTTCCGATCAAGAGCGTACAAAACTGGATCGAAATCAGAGATGGTTTGTTGCTATTAGGTACAAGTAAGTCTAAACAAATTTAAACTCTTATAAATTCACGCAAATCATGACCAACAATAAAATATTTTGTAATCGCAAACTATTTTTATTGTTGGTCATAAATTGCATGAATTTATAAGAATTTAAATTCATGCAATCACAAGTATTACCAAAAGTATTCTTACCGAAGGTATACTTCGCGTTAGACAAAATTCCGTGATTTTCGTTCGTTTTACTGAAATTTCTTGTCATTTCCAGATTGGCTCGAGTCCATGATTTTCCCAGTTGCATGTGCAATTTGGGCAGCACCAGTAGCGGAGGAAAAACATAGGCACACTTTCTGCTCGGAAACTCAAACGTCGTCTTTACTTTCGTAAACAACCAACCATGATTGATAGCCACCTTGTTAACTATGAAGTTGAGGGTTAGCGAGGGTTGATTAATAATTCAAAAACTCTTCGAAGCCGACGTTTCGCTATATTTGTATAGCATCTTCAGGGATTAGTAGTGGAGCAGGAAAAATGTCTGGTCCTCATTGCACGTTATAGAATCCTGGCTGGACACATTGTACTTGTACACTATTTTCATACATGCTAACTGGAGACTGTTTATAGTAATAGAAACTTGATAATTATGATGAAAATTATTAAAGAGGATACATATTGCATACACATTGCCACGTGGCATTTTTATGTGTAATATGCGTCCTCTTTAATTATTTTTATCATAATTATCATGTTTCTATTATTATAAACAGTTAGCATGTATGAGAATATGTACAAGTTCAATGTGTCCAGCATGGATTGTATAACGTGCAATGAGGACCTAAAATTTTTCTGCTCCACTACTAAGCCCTGAAGATGCTATACAAATATAGCGAAACGTCGGCGTAAAACAGTTTTTAAATTATTGACCAACTCTCGCCGACCCTCAACTTCATAGTTAACATGGTGACTATCAATTATGGGAAGTGTTTCACAAGGTAGACTCAGGGGATTTAGGGTACTCCTCAACACCGGCGATCTTGCGTTCCCCTTAAGAGCACTCCCGTTAGCGTATTATATGCATGGCTTATACCAAGAGTGCAGTATTCTGGATGGGAATGCATAATTTTGGGGTTTCCGAAATTTCCGGAACATTGGATTGACGTGCCTATGAAATCAAATGTAGAATTGTTTGTTACTATTTTAGGTTCTTGATAATACCACGATATTTTTCCCCATACTTTTCGTAATGATTCAGCAATCCTTTTCAGGAGGATATCAGTTCAATAATCGACATCGAGAGACAAGACGAGCAAAAGCAACACCTTTTACGAGTAAGACGCTAAAGTTGATCCATAGGGTTACTTCATAGCAACATAACATCGTGACCTGTGTAGATTATGTAGGTACCTACTGCTCAGGTTTCGCCTGAAGAACAGTTTGATAAAAAGCGAGACCAGTTCAGTTCAAAACAAGCATTTCAACTAAAACCGATAAGTAGTCGTCCCAGCTTCGTGCATCAGCAGATCAGATATATGTAAAAATCCTTGTTCAATGTAATTGTTGACTCGAACGGCTTCATTGATTTGAAAACTGACGTCACTTAAATACTAGATGATTAACCCTCAATGTGTTCTTTTTGACCTAATTCACAGCTATTGGTATTTAACTGTACCAAATTTTTCAAAAAATAATACTACCATTCGTTTTATATCAATTTTGTGGAGTTTTAATATAAATTTTTATTTGTTATTTGAAGATAACAAAAGTTGATTAAGAAACGTCAGCTCGCCGATAAATCCGCAACACCGGGCGGCATTTCCATGATTGGCGCAACTCCCAATCTTTTCTGGTATTTCTGATATTTAATTTTTTTTCTTTTTTCGCGGAAATGATATTGACATCTATTATTAACCCATAATAGGTGATGTTAGCGTATATTTTCTGAAAATTAAAGTATCTAACATTCATGGTTACGATGGTTAGGTGTTGCTACGAAGAGGTGGAGGGTTCATGTTTCATGTGCAAATGTCCCTAAATTTAGAGTTCACATTATGTGAGTGTCTGCTTATTGAGGACGTCAGATGATAAGGATGATAGAAATATGAATTTAATAAAATTTGTTAAATTGTGTACTTGTTGGTGACAAAAGTTAACTTGTATTTTTCATCTTCTATGAGTAGATATGTCTACTCATAGGATACACTGAGTGAACGTGAAAAGTGGAAATATGGTCAGTTGAAGTTGAAGGCAAAGTGCTTAATTTAAAACGAATGCAATAAAAGTAAGTTCCTACCTATTATGCCTCCATACGAATTCGCACAATGTCATTCACAACTATTCTTCATAATATTTATGCCAAATCATTTCGGTGTCATTCATAATCTCTATCCCTATTATATAGTATTTGCAAATATAGTTAATCTTTTTGCAAATCAAATTAATCTTTTGGCAAATTTAATTAAACTTTTTACAAATAAATATAATCTTTTTACAGATAAATTTAATCTTTTTACAAATGAAGTTAATCTTTTTGCGTTGTTTTTGCCAAATTTTCCATGTTGTGTTATGGACGTATGTAAACTTGAAAAAAAGAAAGGAAAAAACCCTCGAATGACAAGCTTTCATAATAAGGCAACTTTTATCTAACAGTGAATTAAGTGGAAACCAACGTTAAACTATCCCGAAAACGGTACACTTTCTGGGTACCCTTAATTCTCTGTTAGAAAGAAGTTATCTTATTATTCAAGCTTGTCATCCGAGGGCTTTCCCTTTTTTTCAAGTCTACATACGTTTATAACACAACATTTTAAGTAACCATACACTACATTTTCCATGGCACAACATTTTAAGTCAGTTTGTAGTATTTGCAAAAAGATTAACTTTATTTGTAAAAAGATTAAATTTATCTGTAAAAAGATTAAATTTATTTGTAAAAAGTTTAATTAAATTTGCCAAAAGATTAATTTGATTTGCACTCTATTTGCAAATGCTATATTATAAGAATGAAACTCTGTGAGTCTGTGTCGCTTTCGCGGCCAAACGGCTGAGTGGTGGGAGTCTACGAGTGGTGGGATCTTCTTGGATTTCTCCCGGTCAGACTATAGGCTTATTTTAAAATTTTCTAATCCCACCCGAACCATGGGCTGGAGAGCGGGAGGGGGGTGGGAGCCCGTTTTAATGCCGTTCTTTTCGACTTCCCCGCTTCCCCTACCCCTCTAAACGGCCGTCGAAAATTCCGGCAAAACACCGGTTTCGTAGGTTTTTGTACGAGGAAGACGACGGCGCGATCGGATTGCGAAAAAAGTATCAGGAAATGCGTTAAAAAAATGAAAGAGCACGTACCCGTTTTCTCGAAAATTTCGACGAAAAACTCCGTTTTTTTCTCATTAAAATTGACTCTATAAAGATACGTTTTTCGGGTGTTTGCTGGCGAAATACAGTTTTGATTCCGCCGAATCTGAATCCGAAATCGGATATCGAAAAAAGTGACGGGAAGTTGGACAAAATGCGGGGGGAAGGGAGTCGAAGCTATCAAAATGAGATGTTAATTGAGCCCACCGTATCAGGAATCTGCGAGCAGATCCTTTTTACCTGAAGGGAAATCTCTTGAAGGAAGGAACCTTTCCGTTGAAAGACATTTCAACAGAAGAATAGACGGGGTAGTTCCTATACATATACAGCCATACCGAGCGAGCGAAGCGAGCAACTGAATGGAGGGGTCTGCGGGGGCTTGTCCCCCTGCTGGACGTGGAGGCGAGTGAAACGAGCCGGAGCGGCTAGTACGAGTAACCCATACTAATGATTTTGTGTTGTGTTTGTGGTAAGGGAATATAGTAAAAGGGACTCCTGATTATCAGAGTATTGTCTCATCCATATTGACTGAAATGTTGATTATTCCATCCATCAATAAATTAAATTTTAGAATCAAAACGTAAAAAAATTATCTTCTTAATTGTTCAAAAAAAAAAAAAAAAAAAAAAAAAAAAAAAAATATTGTTGCCACCCTCAATTTTCTCGATTGCTTACTAACCCAATGTTAACATCAAACATCCATTAAAGGAAGTGGATTACTCAATTCCTGATCCTTGGAACCAGCGAAACAAAGTGCTTAAAAATAAATCTTTATTAGGAACCTAATGTTACAAATGAGCTGTAGAAACGACATCAACAAGTTTGTGTTCACCCTGTTTTCACGAACGTTCCCGAAGATAGGGAATCAATCAAATCTAGGATGATCCATAATGAGAATGCTGAAATGTTATGTTGAGAACAAGAAAGATTTTAATACTTGGAGATCGTGTACATTTTCTTTCCACATACTCTAAAAACGATAGAAAACCATATGGCATATGACGGAAAAATTTGATATTTGACGATTTACTTTCGAAGAAGTTTCTTCTTGAAGGTAGAGTTGCTCGCTTCTGGAAATAGACACAAAGCCGTTGGGTAAACAAGTTGTTTATTAGAATGAAAGAAACATTCCTTTTGGCTTATGGCCACCCAAACCTCAACTTTAGGTATTTGCGGCTTAGTCTGGTGCGGATGTTTGTCCAAGGCCGATTCAGTCGGATGTGGCAACTTTTTTTATTTAGTATCCCGTGGTAATCAATTTTGTTCGAATGAAGAGTGCTGTTTGCAGGGTTATGTCTTCAAATAGAGTAAGTTGTCATTGGCTATTAAATACCTGTCAGGTACATCCTTTCTTCAAACCAGATTGTAAGAATGGCGTACGTGGATGTTGCTCAATCGTTGCTGAGTTTTGGTTTAGTGCTGTGGGGTGGAAAAAAGTCTAATGGAACCTTTGACTAAAATGCAAAACTCTTTACTTAAATGTGCTTTTCAACGAGCTTTTTCGTGCCTCTCCAAATCGCTCTTTAACGAATTAAAAATTCTGAACATCCACCAATTTGCCAAACAAATTTCAATATTTTTTATGAAAGAAAATAATAAATTTAATTTAACATTCCGGGTATTGAGTGGTGAACCTTATAGGGTGGTAGAAGTAAGAAGGAAACTTAATTTCACTTCAATTTCACCGAAATCACGTGCTTTATGCATTTTTGACTATTTCTTTGATGCATTTTTCCATTTGTCAAGTGTCAGATATGATGGGCGCAAAATGGCTAAAATGGTCATTTAGTTGTTATGGAATTAATTGTGATTCGGATATCTTCCGTAGCAATACAGTCAAAATACAATATTTAATTATATCTTATATACATTACTGTTATACATTCTTTTATTTTCTCTAAAATCAGTTTATTTCGTGTATTCATGGGTGTTTTTTGTTTCGAGGAATTGATCTTCTGATTCGTTTAAATAGTGATCATAGTTAGTTCGAGGTATGGTAAAAAGGTTAATTACGTATAAATCAAGACGCACCGAACACACATGGCTTTTCCGTGTCATTGCATTGTTGCTTAAATATTATTGCTATAAAAAAATAAAATATTGGGTGGTTGGAAGAGGGGAGGGGGTGGATAAAAAAATTAAACTCAAAATCAATATGCAACCAAAACCAGATGAAAATTGACGTATTCATCGTGTGCCCTTTGTGAGTCCCTCGATGAGGAGTTACAAGGTGGGGTTTAGTACTAGAAATAGTCCTAGAGATTACTAGGTTCCGGTAAAAACCAAATCAATGTTCAGGATAAAAGTGGGGTTTATAAACTAAAATGCTCTCGTGGCTACGAATATTGCGGTCAAACTGGTAGGAAATTCAGGGAAAGTATAGACGAATATCAGGAGGATTTGAGGGAACATAAGGGTAAGTCTACATTTGCAAAACATATTAAGGAATCCAATCATAGTTACAGTTTTGATTTAACAGCCAGTTTGTAGAATAAATTTCTTAATTTTTGTCCATAGGGACGTATGTTGAATGTACTTGAAAAATTCGAACCTATGAAAAGTGACAGTTCTGGTAAATGTTTAAATGAGGATATCCCTCAATATATTTTCCCGCTGATAAGTCCATTTATACAAAGCTTGGAATTATCCCTTCACACTGTTGAAACCATATTGAGTAATACTTCCCCTCCTTTCACTTCATCTGATTAGCTATAATCCCCCTTCACTTTGCTTGCACTTAATTGGTTGCACCTCCCGCCCATTTCCTTTCTCTTGATCAATGTGGTTCAATCTCCCTTAACCTGTGACCATATAAGCTGTGTCCTTTCTAATGTGTGTCCAGTTATTGTTTGTTACTAATGATGGCCTAATCGTCGAAATCGATTTAACATTGTAACTCTTTATTCTTCTTGGAAATATTCAACGTTTTTTTCACTAACTTCCGTTTTGAAATGTGTTTCCACAACTTAGTCGCCAATGATTTAGTTCCAGTTCTCCTTCGTTATTCCCAATACACCTTCATATGCGTACATCTCCACGCAAATCCTAGTAGTTCTATCTTTAACATTATCAACGGAAGCGAATGCTTAGAGCGTGCAAATTCTGATGATAACGGAGGTCACGCTGTTCTAAAAATCTGTCGCTGTCACAACTGATGTTATTTTTGTTTTTATGACCTCACTCACTTTTCCCGTTCATTCTTAGCAGTCTACGTAGTTTTGTTGGTTCATCGTTGGTGGTAACACAATGAATGTTAAGTTTGATTCGGATCTTTCCCCGTTTCAGAGTGGCGGTCAGACGGAGCACCTATGGAGGAACCCTAAAGCCCTTTTCAAGCCGGTGGACGCAGTTGCTGAGGACCGAGATGGGATAGCGTCCCCGGAGACAATCGTCCTGATGGGCAGTAAGGTGGAGATCGATGGATACGTTTGCTGCCTCAAGGACAGCCCTTTTAGAATTCTAAGGGTAAGTTCCATTCCTTATTACTTAGTAGAATAGATGCGATGGTCATTACACGGAGAGATTGATTTATCGAACTTGCACTTTTCGTGCACTGATATTAAATTCTTGACATTGCAAAGGAAGTCCATTTCAAATTGCAGATCCGTAGGTTAACATCAATATGCCTGCGTGGATATGGGCACCTGCAGAGGGACAATTAATGCAATTAATGAAAACATCTCCATTTTACTTGTCCCCCTGTTCTCAGTATAGAAGAAGTACTCTTGTTCCTGGGATTTCACGTATGTGTATGTTTGTTCTGTCACGTATCCTCAAATCTTAGTAACAAGCTTAATTTCCACAATTTTCAACCGATTTTCATGAAATGTTCGTGGAATGTGCGGGTTAGGGTGTAGATAATCCTCTGTCATTTTCGTTGATCCTAAAAAAATACTTGGCTCAGCGCACGTGCAAACGTAAATTCCACCAAGCATCATTTTCTCACGCTCCCGTCGTCCGATCTCGCTCAAATTTAGAGGATAGGTGGAAGAAATTAATTAATTCATTCTCTAGCAATTTCAACGTAATCCTATCATTAGTAGCGACTGCGTATGCGCGAATGTGTATTCCTTTTAACGAGCCTGATTTCAACAGTTTTCATCCGATTTTGATGAAACTTTCAGGCAATGTGCGAGTTAAGCTGTAAAAGGTCCTATTTTCCTACTTTTCAAATTACTATTTCATTCTCCGCATGAGCAAACGTGAATTATATCAACCATAATTTTTTCACGACCTAGTGGTCCAATCTCGCTCGAGTTTGTTGCATAGGGGAACAATGGTTTGATTATTCCATATTAATTTCAACATATTGCATCATTAGTAGGTCCTGTGCATGCACGAAAGTGAAATCCCAGGAACAAGCGTATTTCTTGTTTTTATCAGATTTCTTACGTTTTCTGGGAATGTGCGGGTTAGGCTGTAGATTTTCCTCTACTAATTTCATTTTTCTCAAATCATTACTCCTTTCTGCGAATGTGCTAACGTAAATTACTTCAAGAATCATTTTTCCCGTTTCTTAAATGACCGATTTCGAAATTTTACGTTACCTACATCTTGATAGAATAAGTATATTGTGCTATGGGGGTTTCGCGATTATTACAACCGTTTCAATGATCTATACATTTATGTTATTTGAGTTATTTTCAGTTGGTAGGTACCTACTTACATAAATATCGTTATACTGAGAACAGGGGGACTAGTGAAATGTTGATGTTTTACTTAATTGCATTAATTTTCCCTCTGCAGGTGCCCATATCCACGCAGGCATATTGATGTTAATCTACGGATCTGCAATTTGAAATGGACCTCCTTTGCAATATCAAGAATTTAATAGCCTCTGAGCCTAAATTGTTTTTAATAGGTTTATGATACTAAAACCTGAAATGCAGCTCCTTTTTGGATATCTAGAATACAATTACAAAGTATGGAGGGACTCAGATCAGCTTCGGAACCTCTGAGGCTAATTTCTTTCCTAATCAACTCTTGGTGCTGTTATTTAGATGGAGCTCCTTTGGGACTCCTCGGAAACAATTACGAGGTATGGAGGCGCACTGATCAGTAGAGCGGCCTCTGAACCTATGCTCTTTCCTCAAAAAAAAAAAAAAAAAGAAAAAAAAAAAAAAATAATAATAAATAAATAAATCGTTGCTACCCTCAATTTTCTCGATTGCTTACTTACCCAATGTTAACATCAAACATCCATTAAAGGAAGTGGATTACTCAATTCCTGATCCTTGGAACCAGCGAAACAAAGTGCTTAAAAATAAATCTTTATTAGGAACCTAATGTTACAAATGAGCTGTAGAAACGACATCAACAAGTTTGTGTTCACCCTGTTTTCACGAACGTTCCCGAAGACAGGGAATCAATCAAATCTAGGATGATCCATAATGAGAATGCTGAAATATTATGTTGAGAACAAGACAGATTTTAATACTTGGAGATCGTGTACATTTTCTTTCCTTTCTGGGAATGTGCTAACGTAAATTACTCCAAGAATCATTTTTCCCGTTTCTTAAATGACCGATTTCGAAATGTTACGTTACCTACATCTTGATAGAATAAGTATATTGTGCTATGGGGGTTTCGCGATTATTACAACCGTTTCAATGATCTATACATTTATGTTATTTGAGTTATTTTCAGTTGGTAGGTACCTACTTACATAAATATCGTTATACTGAGAACAGGGGGACTAGTGAAATGTAGATGTTTTATTATTTAACTGCAATAATTTTCCCTCTGCAGGAAAATCCACGCAGGCACATTGATGTTAACCTAAAGATCTGCAATTTGAAATGGACCTCCTTTGCAATATCAAGAATTTAATAGCCTCTGAGCCTAAATTGTTTTTAATAGGTTTATGATACTAAAACCTGAAATGCAGCTCCTTTTTGGATATCTAGATCTAGAATACAATTACAAAGTATGGAGGGACTCAGATCAGCTTCGGAACCTCTGAGGCTAATTTCTTTCCTAATTAACTCTTGGTGCTGTTATTTAGATGGAGCTCCTTTGGGACTCATCGGAAACAATTACGAGGTATCTCAGGCGCACTGATCAGTAGAGCGACCTCTGAACCTATGCTCTTTCCTCACCTATCGGCCCTTTTTTTGAACATTTACTGTGAAGCGTAAAATTGCGGGGTCTTGGAACTGTAAAGGGGTTAACCCTTTTGGGAGGTACGACCGATCGGAACCTGATCATATATTACATACGGGGTTTAATAATTAGAAGGGCTATCCGGGGTTTAATAATTAGAAGGGCTAGGTATCTAAAACAGAAATGATAAACCATTGTGTTTTATACCAGCGTTTTAATTTACTGTTTGATCTGCTGGGTTGAGACTTCGTCCTTCTGCTATTTTTGCGCTGTTTCACTGAACCCTTCTTGTTCCGTGCTTTCAATGACTCGACGGAAGTTGAAAACTCTTTCAGTGGGTAACAAGGTGAAGTTGATCCGTGAAGTAGAAAAAGGAGAAGGGAGTAAAGGTGAGATCGCATTAGAATTTGAAACCCCCCGTCGCATATTCTCAACTGTCTTACGTTTCGTCACCGCGGAGAGGAAAAAATGTTCACTTCACGTTCATACGTTTTGATCCCTAAATACGATCGTATCAACGTGGTACCTTTCGCCCCCGTCGACGACATTGGTAGCAGCTAACAATCGCACGATAAGGAATTTTTGCTCCGCGAGGATGTTGATAACGGAATTTGATATTTTCCTGTGCTAATAACATTTAAATTCTGAATGATACATGAATGAAACGTTCACTTACTGCCCGAAACATTTTTGCCAGATGTTCACCATACGTGATTACTACAACGGGAAGTACATTCCGCACTAATTTTCTTCCAGTGTTATATTGTGTTCTTTCTTGCAAAGGCACTGTGAATGTTCCTTAAAAGTTGCAATGTACGAGCTTTGTTTGAGAACTGTTGTTCTTAAATGCGAAGAAATGATTCATTCCCGAGTCCAACCAACTACTTGCCAGTTACAAGCTGACATTTATCCCAAATAGAATTCGCTGGTCGAGATACTGCATCCACGGAGATTGCCTCGAAGAGCTCAGCAATGGGTAAAAAAATGGCTTATTAAAATTGTATCTTATAAATCACGACCGCACAATAGGGATCGGACATCGAAGCCAAAACATCGATCAGTGACCATCCATGTGGGTAAATATCGGTATTCTTGCCATCGATGTTTTTCAACATCGATGTATTGAAAGTAAAACATGATGCTGTAAAAAAATTGTAATCAAATTTTAATCTCTCAAAAATCAAATTAGGATATGCTGGTATATTAAACATTTTCAAAATTTTTTTACATTATTGGTTAACCCAGCAGAAATTTATATTTAAACTAAAACAAGTTGCAAAACATATCTTTTTTTTCCTTTTAAAATGAAGTTGGAGAACACTAATGGAAGAAGTTAGATTTAGAATTTTTTTAATCAAAAATGTACTTTTGAAAAAAGTTTTATGTAAATTAAGGTACCTAATAATATTAAATCTGTATTATCCAAGTAAAATAACTGCGGTTGGTATTTAGGTAAAAATAAAATTGGCTTCAAACAAATAGTCGGGATTTTATAAGTTTTATCTTTTTATTTTTAAACATTTACTTACAATGAATTACTGTTATAGGTTTGGCGGTTCCTCCACTACACGGGACCACTCTTGGTGGCCTAATGCTCCTTCCATTATTCGTATAACCACCTTAAACACGAGTCTACGACGTTATGAACAGTGTTGCCACTTCACCATTAGTCAGGTTTACCTCTAAGCCTCCCCAAACTTATCTAGATTTACCCTAGATTTTCAAGTTTTCACCCTAAAATTTAAACTTTTATTGCGCAAGTGGGAAAAAATCGGTGGGGCCAACATCGATGATCCATATTTATCGAAAGCCTTACCATCAATGTAATTTATCAATTCTTACCATCAATATCGTTGCTATCAACATCGATGGAAAAACATCGATAATCGGAGATGAAACATCGATGTTTCAAAACGTCGATATCGATGTCCGATCCCTACCGCACAAAAACTGACAACGTAACGTGAGACTTCGAGCGCTCGGATCGAAAGTTGTTCACAATGGTCTGAAAGTAAAATACGCGTAAAAAATGTAATTTTGGAGGAGACACATTTTTTATCTCCCGAAAGTGAAAACGATGCTTTCGCTACCTATAGGTTGACTCGGAAGCAAATAGGACAAAACAATGTTCTCCTTTCTCGCCATGCCTTTCGGCATGTCCAAGAGAGATGTTATGGCTGCTTTCCAAGACATTTGGACATCCTCTGAAATATTTTCACGATAGGAGAAACCTCAATCAAGTTGGCCGGCGGAACGTGCGAGTGTGTTGTTGATAAATATGTACTCTGTCGGTGATATATACGTAGGTGTATATATGTACAAGAGACTCAAAAAGCCTGTGTGTATGTGAGTGTATACGAACTATCTGTCACCAACATCCCACTGATAGAAACCACGGAATGGGGTCCCTTTCCGCTCTTCAGCTTCCTCTCCACCGCTGCCGACTGAGTGAGACGAATTGGGTCGTTTGTGTAACAAATTTCGTCCTCGTGGAAAACCTGTATGTCGAAGGATTCTTCGTTCCCTCCGTGGTGAGACAGGTCAGTTCCTCAGCTTTTCACTTGGGTAATAACTTTTCTTGACTTTCATAATAAAAGTTGAAGTGGATGTGAAGTGTGAACTAGCTTTCTGAGATTCATGAATGAGGTGGTTTTTGACATTTTCATGTCTTTGCTTTTACACACAACCGCAAAAATCCTTACTTTTAAGAAGCGAGACTTTTAAAATTCAATCCAATTTTCAGATCAAAAATTGTAACGCGACACCGACAAGCAAAGTAGGTAACACATACACCTCAAGAATGAAATCAGAAATCATTAGAAATTGTATTGGGAAATTTCCAAATTGCATGGCTGTTTTAAGTCTCATTGTTACTGAACTAAATTTTCTTCTGTTCAAACTAAGAAGTTGAAATTTGATAGGGAGGCTCCCTGGGATATTTAGAGACGATCTCAATGATAGGTTCATTGCTAATCAGCTGAGTGGGCTAAATTTTCTTCTGTTCATCCTAGGAGGTTGAGATTTGATAGGGAGGCTCCCTGGGATATTTAGAGACGATTGAAATGATTGGCTCATTCCTAATCACCTGAGTGAGCTATATTCTCTCTTGTTCATCTTAGGAAGTTGAGATTTGATAGGGAGACTCCCTGGGACATTAAGAGACGATCTCAATGATAGGTTCATTGCTAATCAGCTGAGTGGGCTAAATTTTCTTCTGTTCATCCTAGGAAGTTGAGATTTGATAGGGAGACTCCCTGGGACATTAAAAGACGATTGAAACCATTGGCTCATTCCTTATCAGTTGAATGAGCTAAATAAATTGACTCTTGTTTTTTAAAATTATCATGAAAAACAATTCAGGCCTGCTTCCACTTTTTGGTCACAGGCCTTTTGGTACAACGAATGCATAGATATTATAAGTTTACAATATTAGTTATTATTTAATTATACGTTTGGGCTTCCTTGACATTTGAAGTCTTAAGATTAAAATTGAAATAAAAAAAATGTATCTTTCTCTTTCCTAATTGTCATGAAGGTCAAAATTAAGCGAGTTTACAAACGCACAAAAGTTCTGCCGATAGTATTTCCATAAGTTGAAGAAGTCCTGTGGCTATGGTGTAATGGTGTGTTCCAGCCGTAATTGAGGTTCTTCGAAGTGAGTGCAGTCGTAGAAAACATGTTCCCAATTTTGGACTCCCCCTTTGAACACATGCACAAGTCATCCTCAGCCAAATGGAAACGGTGGAGGTAGGCCCTCAATCTGCCATGACCACTGAGGAAGGCAGTAAGCTTCCAAGAGATTAAGAATGTTGTAGTCATCCTCCCGGGCACGCTGAGGAACATGTTCTTAGTGTGGCTGAACAGATGTTGACGACCACAAGCGCTCCCATTGGTTCATTGTAACCAGCTGCTGTTGGGTTTTCAGGCAGGCTTTTGATGTTCTAGTAAACGTTACGTCAGCTCTTGCGTCCTTTGCAGCTTCCTTGGCATCTGACTGCAACACCTTGGCAATTGACTCCTGTTCATCCTAGGAAGTTGAAATTTGATAGGGAGACTCTTTGAGACACTAAGAGACGATGGAAATTATCTAGGAAGTTGAAACTTGATAGGAATAATGTATTGGGATAATAATAGGGTAAATATCTCTCCTGTTCATCCTAAGAAGTTGAGATTTGATTGGCAGACTCCCTGGGCCATAAGGAGACGATTGAAATGATTCGATCATTTCTAATCAGCTGAGTTAGCTAAACTCTCTCTTGTTCATCCTAGGAAGTTGAAATTAGATAGTGAGAATCTCTGGGACACTAAGAGACGATTGAAATGATTGGGTCTTTTCTTTTCCGACAAGAAATGTGAAGCATTAACTGATAAACGAATTGGGGCTACTAGCTAGAAACGAGCTAGTTATGTTGTAACCAGGTTGTAAGAAGATAGAGTAAATAAGGCTCAGTGTCAGTGACAGCTGCAAACACGCTTATTCGCGAAGCATATCCTTGGACAGATGTATCTGCATGCAGTGTAGATAATCGTTCGCGCATGCGCAGGTGTTTAGCTTATCAATAAGCATAGGTTTTGGGAGTAATCATATTTATATATGTATCCATTGTATGATAATTATTGTGAAGTGGTAGTCTTTGGTAGTACAACAATAAAAAATAACTTCAAATTTGAATTCAGCACCCAAAAAACGGGGGTATATAAACTTTTAGCCAATTGTTCCGATGGTAAGAGGTTTTGGCCGTTTTTAGAGAGTTCTGGTCCACTGTGTGGCACACCGTAGGGATTTCTAGAATTCGTCTTTCAGTGGCCCGTAAGCATTTCCATGATTCAATGTTTTGGCGTGTTACCGGCGACATTTTATTCCTGAACCGAGTTTGAGACATCATAGTCTGGAAGAGGTATTTTGGACACCTTTCTCGCCGACAAACTACATGTACTACCGCCCCCTGTCTAGACTCTTACATAAAGCCAACTACCTTCTAAATGAATGCCCAGAAGTCGACCTTTTCAACATCTCATTAGCCTCGCTTCGCTTGAAAGTGAAAAACTTGTGTGGAACCACCCTTAACTTTGGACAGTAAACTTTCTTTTCTTCCATCTATTTTCTATTCTATTTTAGAGTATACTTAATTTTATTTTTTGTCGCCGCGGAAATTTACTCTCTGTATTTTCTATCCATACATTTTCTATATATTTTATCTCCTCATGTATTGGGCTTGCTCCAATTATTGAAATAAAGAGTGAGAATACTGCTGAAGGAGAAGCCGGAGAATGGAAAGCTAAAAACAGCTGCTTGGAAGAAGATGATTGCACATTATATATCTTTTTATCATTTAATAATGATTAACAGGACGTTTCCGTTTTCCGACCGTCACGTCACGTCACGGTCATCAATTTCAATAGGGCTTCCCTCCTATAATATGCGAAGCCTTGCTAATATTACCTAGCTTCAAAGGGACGTCCTTAAAGCGAATTTAACGATTGGAGCCCAGCCTATATGTCTTAAATCTATTTCAATAGGACGTCCTTCTGAAGCTAGGTAATATTAGCAAGGCTTCGCATATTATAGGAAGGACTCCCTATTGAAATTGTTGACCTTCACGCATTTTTATGGGTTGTATTCCTGTAATCACCGACAGACGAATACGATTACACGAATACGATTACACGAATACGAGTATAATCGCAGTTTACTCAGAATCAACGAATAATTATCGCGATTACAATCGTATTCGACGATATGATTATGCCCAACACTGCGTGACGTGACGTGAAATGTCCTGTTAATCATTAATAAATAATAATACACGAGCGCGCCCAACTCAACAACAAGCGTATTAAAATATATAACTTTTGACAAGCATGAAAGTCTGCAACCATGAATTCCAGGCCTATTTTGACATTTTATGTCTTTACTATGGCACATAAACTAAAAAAAGTCACGGAAAATTGCTCACGAAAATATTCTGATGATTTCCGCTTACAATCGAGTCGTTGCTAGGGTAATGGTACTTCATCGCTTTTCATCCAACAAAATTCGTTGACCATTCGTTCGCAAGCTCTCGATTTATCCAACCATATTATGTTAACTACTGCGAAGTGCGTGGCCAACAAGCTGAGTTATGAGCATGGTTATTTGAATAATTGTGTACGCTCAGGTGATCATTCTCAATAATTGATATTTTGAACATGACTGCAACCGCTTGTTAAACCGATGATTTGATTCATAGCAGGTGATCCGAATATTGCGAGAACGGTTTGATTTGTGAAGCGGTGGTTAAATTATTTTAATAAGTAATTTCTATGCTTTACACTCTAGGAAGCTGTAATTTCCGTAAGTAGCCTCTTTAGGACATTTACTTGACGATGCCCGGTCCGGATCAGCTGAGTGGCTCTTAGAGCTTGCATACGAGTCTGGAACACATACTAGTCTGCAACTTTAGACATAAAATGTCCCAATGTGTTGCAGACTCGTATGCAAGCGTTTCGTCTTTAAATACTGATTTATAGAATGGGGATTGATCGGATTGATGATTGCATCAATGTCTCGCAGATATAAGAAATCACTTTTCGCATTCAGACTTTGAAATTATGCGTGACATTACCTAATATTTATGTCAACGTAATAAGGAAGGATATTGTACTGTTGCATTCTAGCATGCATACACATGTATTAGATACTGTTATAATTTGCATTCTATCATTTCGACTCGTACAATTTTCTTCAACTAATTCTATATGTCCATGTTTGAATGTGGGAGGAAGCTATACTGCCCACCCAACTTGGTAGAAGTGTTGACTATCGTCTGGAACACGTTGAACTAATCCTGAATAGTTTTGAAATAGTTATCAGAACGAGAAAAACAAGTGAGAAACGCTTCAGCTGCGACGTTGGAGTTTTCTGGTTCGAATTTGCATATCTCTCTTAATCCTTTTTATTCCCCAGAATCCCAATTTTTCGTGTCTCCCTTCTAACTGATTTATTCCATTCATTTTGTATGCAAAGCCCCCTCTGACCTTGTGCTCTTACACAATGATGCCGAAATTACCAGCCGCTGGATTTCCTCCTCTCTCATATATTTACCTTTAAAATAAATACTGAAATTGCGTCATTCAAATTCAGATAACTGATTGGTTCAGAAACACGATTTATGGTTTACTATTTACAGTAATGAACCTTTGTAATCGACCAACGAGAAAAATGTAATCCCTCCCTGAAAAGTTTTCAGTTTACGTTTCAAGATGTGTAGAATTCGAAAATTAAATTAAAAAAAAAAACTCCATCCGACCGCCGTGCACAGTGGCCCAAAAATGGGAAATTTCGGACAAAAGTTGTCCACGTATCATTATAGGAAATTTCACGCTGATCAAGAATGTGCCCCGTTTTCCTATAGCTACCTAAAATACAGTTTTCACATATCCTGATATGTAATGTTTGGCATATGATGCCAAATATGTAACGTTCTATCGATTCAATAAGCTAAAACCAGGCATTAAATGTATCTTTTCGGACTTTCTCAATTTTTTTTCTCGTCTCACCTGACTTTTGTTGTCCTCCCACTTCTACCAGGTTTCCTCAGCCAATTTTGATGAATTTGAAACAGGCTACATTTGACCTGACAAAGTGCCTTTTGGGGTATTGGAGCCGCCACGTACGACCAAGTGGGGGTCTTAAGAGTGGGGTTAAAAATGATATCAAAGCAAAATTTCTCTTCTGTTCACCCTAGGAAGTTGAAATTTGATAGGAAGACTCTCTGGGACGTTAAGATTTGAATAAACTCAGGGGCTCTTTCCTGATCGGCTGAGTGAAATAAAATGAAAATTGAGGTAGTCCGTTCGAAAGAGATATTCCCCAACCACGTTTGGAGAACAACAATAATGATTATTGTGTAATTGGCGATACTGAAATTGGTGATATCATGAATTTTGTGGCTTAGCTGATTTTTGCGTGTGGGGTCGATTAAACCTATAATCATGTTATAAGGGGCAGTTTCACCGTTTGAGTTAATCAAGAGTTAGCGTTAACGCGGCATCATGTTTGAGCTTAATCAGACGTTAGAGTGATTTATCTTTCACCAACACCCGTCGTTGGTTAACTCGTCCGTCAAAACTTGCCGACCTGATTACCAAAGCTGATTAACTAATTACCCGACCCTCGAGGAATTAAGAGGTTAACGGATGATTAACTTTAAGTTGTGAGTGTACGAAGCCTTCAATTTCTACTTTTTTATTACCAAAAATATAATAATATTTAATGATTTTAAACATTTAAGTTCAACATTGTTTAAAAAAACGGCCACAAGTCACTCGGGAAAAAGAATGTTCACTCACATAACCTTCGCCATCCGCCCCCATTTACGAGTTTGTAGGTGATGGGATCGTTTTCAATAAAACGCAACATTTCAAATTTTCAGTACACAAGCTCGTTTCGCATTAATATCAAAGAAGTATGAAACGCCAGCAGTATTATACGTTAGGTAGTTGAAAAAGTAGACAAGAAACCAGAGATCACAAAGCTCTTATGGGCGGCTCTACAATTTGTTTAGTTTGCTCATTTTGAATGTTATTCAAGTGACAAAGACCTCAAGTCATGAGGAAAAGAATTATTCTCTAGAGCTGGATGAAAAACGATGTTGCCAAAGTGCTTTCACTCAACCAGCATAGAGATTAGGTAGATACCTTGGTAGGTAGGTACCTAACCAAGTTTAATGACCCGATTTATACGTTTCTTATTCAGAAGTAGAGATTTGTATGTATTTACTTCTTATCTGACGAGATTTCCATAGTTTTCTGTCACAACCCTTCCATTAACTAGTACCTATTCTCCTTCATATGTAAATTTCTTGGAATGTATGTATGATACCATGAGTGCCGAAAGATCTACTGTTTAGGCCACCAAAAGTGTAGAAAGATAAATATGTTTTATTTCACTTCACTTCGCAGGTTCCTTATTTAGGTAAAATGATTTTGAAGCGCAGGTACCTACTGGTTTTTACTCTCTCTCATTTAAATGTTTATTCAAAATTAATGTAAATAAAATTTCAGTGTTTCAACTTAGAATAAATCAACTCCCAATCGCGACAAGAAACAGCTGTTGAAGTTGTTTAGGTTATGATTCCAAGCTCCGGGCAGCCACTTTTCTATGCATTATGGACAAATGTTCCATGATTGATGGACAAAATTGAACTTTTCGTTGTTAACCACACCATAACCAGCAACGGGGGTGATTACTTTGACGACTGAATTTACATGGTGAAAGATAATTCCTTAACGCCGCTCTTAATCGCCATTCTCCCGTTACCGTTTGGTTAATTTGACGGGACATTAGCTCAGATGGTGAAGCTGGCCTTAATTCGAGGAAATGAGAAAATTCAGCAGATGATTTCTTTCCCACCATCGAAAGCTCAAGTAAGGGAAAGGAAAACGGCCGGTTTTGAAAATCGTTATTCCTCAATTCAACATGTGAATTTCTGATGAAAATGCTCTTGAAACTCGTTTGAATGGGTCTCTCGGCCTTCAGTGGGGTAGGTGCCCCTGACAGCTGCCCATTATTGCTTGAAGGAGAGAAACCATCAGTATTGTCAACCCCCATCACGGAACCCCAATATCTTCTTCCCGTTAATCTTCTTTTCTGTCTATTGCCATTGCGCCGTGTGCTTCCTGGGAAAGTAAGAAAGATACACGACTTTCCTTGAGTTTATTATTCCCTAAAACAGAAAGTCAGGTTCATGTGTACCTTTCCTGCTAGAAATGTTTTTGTTTTAGCGAATTTTCATAGAAAATGAACTTATTGCAATGACTCCAAACATTTAAAAATAAAGAGTTTCATAATTGAATTCCTTCTTCAAGCATTTTCATACGAATCCTATAGTACAACGCTCTTTCATATGTATATACCTATATATTTCTTTATATATATTACTCACCTGAACTGTTTGGCTCTACTGGAGCTTGTATGTATGAAATGAACACCACAAAACTATTTTTATATTTCGGCTATAGCTTTTTTCAAAATCTACGAAAGAAGAGAAAATTTTTTTGAAGGATTGTTTACGACGTCGACAGAGAAATTTGAGTTACTATGAGTTGCACGATGCGTGGTCATCTCCTAATATTTAGTCCTAGAGGATCATATGCACCTAATACGTTGCAATGAGGTTTTTCTGATTGATGCAGCATTCTTTTATTTTTGTTTAATTTTAATTCTAAAACAATCGTCGAAGGTCTCATTGTCAGCTTACGGGTAAATCATCATCAGACTTTACAACTGATGCACGGAGATTGTTCACCCTCAAGTTGAGCTGGGTTTCAGCTTTTCCGACATAGAAAGCAGGGCATTCTTTGCAAACCAACTAATACACACACATTGGCGTTTGACAATTTGCCGATCCTTTGCATGTGTATGAGTTCGGATTGTTGGCCGAATTGAATGTTGCTTCTTCATTTACTATTGGGCAAACTTTGCATCTACAGTTGTTGCATGGATGGAGTCCTTTGGGAGCCGGTTGATTGTTTTTTGTTCTTCGATGTGTAACAATATCCCCAAAAAAATGACAGGATTGGGTAAATTTCTTTGAATATTTTATTCAAACGCTCGATGCCAAAAAAGAATGTTGTAGTCAACTGAACTTGCTCTTTCACATCGTGGATTCCTGTATGATAATCAGCATGAGGTGGGATCATCCTTTTCTTTAGCTCTCTTGTTGGGCACCCCCTTGTGATGAGTTTATCTGACAAGTTCTTCAGATATGACTCTCACTACAACATATTCGGTGACCCCTAATCGATAGAGCTCTTGGAATATATATACATACATACATACATACATATATATATATATATATATATATATATGGTTTAAATGGCCCTACGAGAGCACAAAACACTGATACGAAATTAAGAAAAAAAAGTAAAACGGAAAGGAACTTCACAAACTAAATTTTTAATATTTCGGCTAATTTGCCTTTTTCAAATACAGAGCTAACAATAAAGTAGGTGTTGGAAAATTTTAGGTTGTCACAAAATCTCAAAAACTGGAGCTATGGAGTTGTCGTGGGGATGTATTGCACTGGATGGAATTTTCATCTTCTAATATTGAGTCCTGGTGGGTCATTAGCTCTCAAGACATTACTGTGAGCCTTCTCGGACTGGTGCAATTTAGTCTTATTCTCACCAGGCTTCATCTTTCGGAGAACTCCCAAGCAGTCGTTGAATGGAGCGCCATGGCGACTCACTGGGGGATCCTGTTCCTGTACCACCACTGAATGTCTATGGTTGTTCACTCGCAGATTTAACTCAGGTTCCGCTTTACCAACATTGAAAGCTAGACAGTTTTTGCATAGTAACTCATAAGCACACATTGGTGTTTGGCAATCCGCCGACCCCTTGCACAGGTACGTGTTGGTAGTGTTAGGCGACGTGAACCGTTAAAGTTTCCTCTCTCTTCAACTACCAGGGAACAGAGTTTACATCTTCTTTTTTGGCAAGGATGTAATCCTCTAGCAGGTCGGTCAGATCTCGTTGACCTCCTGTGTGGTAATATACCGCCAATAGTGGAAGCTTGCCGGTATGGTCAGGAAAGAACGATCAGAGTCAATTTTTGGTCCGAAATGAGATAGTGGTGCCATCTTGCAGGTCTTAGAGAAACGAATAAAAGCATGTATCGCCTCGGGAAAGAATGATAAAGGTTAGCATCAAAATACAGAGGGAAAGATTTTAGGTGTCGCAAAGCAACGATCAGAGCCATGCACTGACGGCTAAAAATGATCAGAGTCCTAAAAAACCTAACTTGTTGATGAAGTTTAACGTGGAAGAAAGATCAAGGTCTAGCAGTTTTCTTGAAAAATCCGTTTTTCCTATTCTCTTCATATTTTGTAAAACATTTTGATTTTTGTATCTTCACTAAAATGTGTTTTTTCAATGAAATGACTATTTGGAGTTGGGAATTATTTACCCTAAACCAAAAATATTATACTTGAAAGTTTAATATTTGAATGTTGCAGGTGAAGAAGCGACTCTGATCCCCATCCCTTCCTCTTTCTCGCGACTCTTCAACTCGTATGGCTGCTTAAATACCAACACTAACATTAACAGCCTTCTCCAAAATGTACCTATGCATACCTATACAGGGAGTCTCACGAGTTATGCACCAGTGGCTTCTCCGTCAATATACGAGTTTAAAAAACCAAAAATGGTATCCCCATAATTTTGTGTGAAGAATTCAACCGTGGCATTTTCACGCACCGCGCAATTGCGCAACCGATTGCGTCAAACTGGAGCTATGGAGTTCATGTGGGTTCATGTGGTTGTGGGCATGCATTGCACTGGATGGAATTTCCGTCTTCTAATATTGAGTCCTGGTGGCTCATAAACTCTCAAGACATTAATGCGAGCCTTCTCGGACTGGAGCCATTTAGTCTTATTCTCACCAGACTTCATATTTCGGAGGACCTTTATCCCGAAGCAGTCGTTGAATGGAGCGCCATGGCGACTCACTGGGAGATCCTGGTCCTGTACCACCACTGAACGTCAATGGTTGTTCACTCGCAGATTTAACGCAGTTTCCGCTTTAATAACATAGAAAGATGGGAAGTTTTTGCAAAGTAACTCATAAAGACATATTGGTGTTTGGCAATCCGCCGAGCCCTTTCACCGGTACGTGTTGGTAGTGTTAGACGACGTGAACGTTTCCATTTCAACTACCAGGGAACTAACTACCAGGGAACAGAGTTTACATCTTCTTTTTTGGCATGGATGTAATCCTCTAGGAGGACGGTCAGATCTCGTTGACCTCCTGTGTGATAATATATCGCACTTTTGGGAAAACTTTTCTGGTGGTTGGATTCGATGTTAACAATGGATATACTCGTATTTCTCTCAAAACTGAGTTCATTTTTTCAATTCTAAACAAGAAGGTGGTCGTTAATTGAGCCTTCTCACTACTTGAATCCCGTTTTACTGGACGGTATTCAATTTGAGGTGGTATTACGGCCTTTTCACATTGAATACCATCCAGCAGAACGGGATACAAGTAGTGAGAAGGTTCAATTAACGACCACCTTCTTTTTTGGAATTGAAAAAAATGAACGCAGTTTTGAAAAAAATATCCATCATTATCATCAAATCCAACTACCAGAAAAGATTTTCCAAAAAATCCATCATTGACATACCGGCAAGCTTCCACTATTGGCGGTATATTACCACACAGGAGGTCAACGAGATCTGACCGTCCTCCTAGAGGATTACATCCTTGCCAAAAAAGAAGATGTAAACTCTGTTCCCTGGTAGTTGAAGAGAGAGGAAACTTTAACGGTTCACGTCGCCTAACACTACCAACACGTACCTGTGCAAGGGGTCGGCGGATTGCCAAACCCCAATGTGTGCTTATGAGTTACTATGCAAAAACTGTCTAGCTTTCAATGTTGGTAAAGCGGAACCTGAGTTAAATCTTCGAGTGAACAACCATAGACATTCAGTGGTGGTACAGGAACAGGATCCCCCAGTGAGTCGCTCCATTCAACGACTGCTTGGGAGTCCTCCGAAAGATGAAGCCTGGTGAGAATAAGACTAAATTGCAACAGTCCGAGAAGACTCACAGTACTGTCTTGAGAGGTAATGACCCACCAGGACTCAATATTAGAAGATGAAAATCCCATCCAGTGCAATACGGATTGCCAAACACCAATATGTCTTTATGAGTTACTTTGCAAAAACTTCCCATCTTTCTATGTTATTAAAGCGGAAACTGCGTTAAATCTGCGAGTGAACAACCATTGACGTTCAGTGGTGGTACAGGACCAGGATCTCCCAGTGAGTCGCCATGGCGCTCCATTCAACGACTGCTTCGGGATAAAGGTCCTCCGAAAGATGAAGCCTAGTGAGAATAAGACTAAATTGCTCCAGTCCGAGAAGGCTCGCAGTAATGTCTTGAGAGTTTATGATCCACCAGTACTCAATATTAGAAGACGGAAATTCCATCCAGTGCAATGCATCCCCACAACCACATGAACCCACATGAACTCCATAGCTCCAGTTTGACGCAATGGTTGCGCAATTGAGCGGTGCGTGAAAATGCCACGGTTGAATTCTTCACACAAAATTATGGGGATACCATTTTTGGTTTTTTAAAATCGTATATTGACGGAGAAGCCACTGGTGCATAACTCGTGAGACTCCCTGTATAGGTATGCATAGGTACATTTTGGAGAAGGCTGTTAATGTTAGTGTTGGTATTTAAGCGGCCATACGAGTTGAAGAGTCGCGAGAAAGAGGAAGGGATGGGGATCAGAGTCGCTTCTTCACCTGCAAAATTCAAATATTAAACTTTCAAGTATAATATTTTTGGTTTAGGGTAAATAATTCCCAACTCCAAATAGTCATTTCATTGAAAAAACACATTTTAGTGAAGATACAAAAATCAAAATGTTTTACAAAATATGAAGAGAATTGGAAAAACGGATTTTTCAAGAAAACTGCTGGACCTTGATCTTTCTTTCACGTTAAACTTCATCAAAAAGTTAGGTTTTTTAGGACTCTGATCCCTTTTAGCCGTCATTGCATGGCTATGATCGTTGCTTTGCGACACCTAAAATCTTTCCCTCTGTATTTTGATGCTAACCTTTATCATTCTTTCCCGAGGCGATACATGCTTTGATTCGTTTCTCTAAGACCTGCAAGATGGCACCACTATCTCATTTCGGACCAAAAATTGACTCTGATCGTTCTTTCCTGACCCTTTAGTTCGTAGGCAGAGTGAGAACAGGCGTTACCTGTTAATAGAGTTTATTTGCTTTCTAAAAAAAAACCTTCAATTTTGATCCGTTTGTCGAGTTTGTGCATTATTTTAGTCTAGTTTCTGATTCTCCATCTTGAGTTTATTATCTTGAGACACATCAGGTTATGAAATATTGGCGGCACCGAAGAAGTTGGGTTAAAGTTGCCACGCGCATCTGATGGAATGTCACGGAAATCCCAAGGCGCTCCGTCCATCGATATCCCTGTTTCCAGTAAACTGCTTCCCGTCAATCAGTTTTCCTACATATAACTGACCTTTCCCTTGAAACCAATCTCATAAGTGACCTCACAAATCCATCTGGGCTTAGTGAAACAATGGCAATATCACCAATCTGCTATACAGTTATACTCGTACATAAAAATGGCTGCACAAATTACATTTAAAAATAGGAAACAAAAAACAAAACAAAATTTACAGATTGGTACGGACCACTCGCTTTTTAGAGGTTATTGAATGTAATTCTATAAAACAACTAAAATTCTGTAAAATAAATAATCCTATAACGCCTAAATTATCGTCTTTTTGCGAAACCGGTAGATTTAACCGCCTCTCAACAATCATGCCCAGTAATTTTACCAACGAAATCTCCCATTTATAATCATTGCAACTATTGTTCTGTATGTATTTTTAACGTATTAAATAATTATGAATGGCTGTTCGACACTGCCAATTATTGGGAGTTGGGAATTACGTGATTTGTAGCGATTCTCTAAGTACCATCGGGGCGATTCATTCTGATGAACCCCTAATACAAAGCCTACGTGGACCGCTACACCAAGCCACGGCATTGGGCTCTACCATAACTTTTATGTGGGTACCGACCCATGTGGGTATTCATGGCAATGAGTGTGCAGATGCCCCTGCAAGGAGAGTCATTGGTGATAACTCTATTGATATGTTGCCTATACGCATAGAGGATCAAATCTCCTACATGCAACATGATGCCAATTCCATCTGGCATGAGCAATGGCAGGCATGAGCAATGGCAGGGTGGGGTCACTGGTCTGCGCGGTGTCCTTCAGGACTTGAGTCCGGTGGGCCTTTTCGTAACCCTTCTTCCATGGAGGGATCAAATAGTGGTCAACCGGGTTGCCACTGGCCATATCCGTCTTACTCACAGGCACCTGCTTAGCGCAGAAGCTCGAGATGTTGTGTGTGGGAAGTGTGGGGGTGATCTGCCCATTCGCCACTTTCTGGAGGACTGTCCACCCCTTGTGGACCTCCGAGTCCAGCATCAGCCCCCTCAGTGGGTTGAAGTTTTATCCGGACCAGACAAGGTCCGATCCCTGTTGATGAACGTGAGAGCCGCTGAACGAACTGTGATGTGTCATCTGTGATATTTTTATATACATCTAGTCGTAGCTTTATTTCACTTTGCTGATTTTATATATTAGCATGTATATTTATTAGCCTATTTTATATCTAGTATTAGTTGTATTACTTTATTTTTGGGTTTTTTTAATCCAATTTGGGGGCTCAACAGTGGTCATCACTGTACCCCTCATTTTTTCCCCCTCCGAGTTGCCAGTGGAGTCCATGATGGCACTCCTTTTTTGTCAAGGATGGCAACATGGCTCCCCTTAGAATCGTGCCACTTCCAGTGTCCTTTCAGACACCTTGTTCAATGCCGCTAATGACCCTTAAATTAAAAAAAAAAAAAAAATAATAATAATAACCACTGCGTTTTCTGAATTAATGTAATCTTCCAATTTATCCACTTTTTATTATGGACCTAATACTTATTGAATTCTTTGTAATTGGCTCAAGCCGTAAATAAATGAATAAATGCTCAAATTTTGTTTTCCCAATCAAAACGAGTAATTTCTCTGTGAATTTGAAGATGTCTAGCATCTAACGACACTTGAATTTATATGAGAAAAACTAAAGATTGATATAAACTAGATGGATATCTATATTTAAAGCTATATTTGATGTTAACTGACATCAGACTTGATACCAGCTATATCGCTGTTTACATTGCTGCTTACCACTGCATTAACGCGCCTCAATTTTTTCCCCCCCGCTGTACTGTACTGCCCGAAGGCTAATGGGAAGTTATGTATCCAATATTCTTGAACAGTACTTTCTGAAAGTTCCCCAATACAAGGGCCCAGATTTAAAAAGAAAATGTGTCTTTATGAATCAGGGAAATGAACGAATGCGTATCTATCTGCCAGTATGTAATTTGCATTCTGACCTCCAGCAACAACAACACGTTTCTGTTTTGGGGTAGGATACTTGGAAAAAACCAGAAAATTAGGGCTCAAGATTCAATTTCAAAAAATGTGCTAAAAAGGTAAAAACTAAAAAAAAAAAAGGATAAAAATCCAAAATTGGTTTGAATAGCAGGATATCTCTGAGAAAAGTATAGGGGGAAAGGATAGGATAAGTATAGGATAGAACTGAGTAGTACAGGGGATTCTGCCATCCCTCTTTAATCTTAGTCATGGATGCTGTTTTGGGGGGTCAGCTGAAATATTTTTGGATTTCGCCCCTCTGGTGCAACTAGGTGCATTGGCTTTTGCCGATGATGTCATCCTGCTCGTAGAAACCGGTGAGGGTTTGTAGATCGCCCTCATTGTCATTGAGTAGCTTGCCAGGGGTGGTTCGAAAGTCCGGTCGGTGGACCCAAAAAAGTGTGGGTCAGTCTCCTTGTTCCCGTCGGGTCACCAGCATAAGGTTAAGGTGGTGGATGAGGAGTGCATTGTCATAGGACAATCACCCATCCCCGCCCAATCCATGCTGGAGGTTTGGCAGTACCTTGTAGTTGACTTCATTGTTGTGGCCATCATTGCGACAAGCACTGTGGACATTCTTGGAGCACTTGATCATGCCAACAAGGCTCCATTGAAGCCACAGCAGAAGCTGCAGCTCCTTCGCACATATTTACTGCAAAAGCTCACATATGGGTTAGTCAATGGTAGGCTTACTGTAGGGAGGCTGCTTGAGTTAGGTCGTGAAGTTCGCTCTGCTGTGCGCTCTGGTGCCCCTGTGTCCCTAGCGCTTATATCCACGCACAGGCCAAGACCAGTGGGCTCGGTATTGTCTCTCACTCAGCCAGCATCCCATCTTTACGCTGCCAGCAACTGATGATTTTGACTTCGTCAGAAAGCAGTTTTGGTGGGACTGAGCAACACCAACTGCTCCAAAACCCCGCTTATCTGTTGAGTTTGCTTCTGCACTTCATGAGTAAGGGTGTAAAGAACTTAGGTGTAGAGAAGAAGAAGAGGATGAGTAGAGTAAAGAACTCAGATAGTACTTATCAACAAGTTTGTCGAATATCGAATCAGGAAATTCGCAACATGAATTATAAGCCAGCTGTAAGGAAAAAACCTTGAAATTCATTCTTCTGAAGGTTAGACTAGGCATTGTCAGTGTAGTTGTTACGCGAGTTTTGCAGGGACAAAAAAAGTTGATTAAGTAGGTACCTATTTCAATTTTTGTCTATGGAAGTACACGATGAATAACAAATAATAATATGCGGAAAGTAGGTAGTGTATACCTACCTCTCTTGGTACTTACCTTTCCAAAGGCGAAACCTACCTAATATTCCCTTCTGGCAGAGTCTCATGGCACGTCCTTCACATGATCACTTTCAAAGGACTCTAAAGATTGTTAGTTTCCTAATTGATTCAAAGAACGGTTCTGAAAACTGAATAATCCTCAACATTCTTGCGGCTGATGTCTGGAACTTCTAACACTTGTTTGTCAACTTCCCAACACAAATTTCATTGGGATCTAGACTGCACAAACTATTGTTACATTCACAACGTTTTGGGTCATTGCCGTATCACAGCTTGATATAATTTGCAGAAAATTACTACCAGGCATAATAAAATATACTGAACTAGAAACTAGGTAAATACTGACCGTAGGAAAGTAGGTATGTAGGTGGTGACTCCTAATGGCGCTTTTTCGTATAGTTTACTCGTAACCATGACAACTAGTTTGTAGTGTATACAAACAAGTTGTTGGGAATCTCACTGGATCAGTCCACTACTCTGCTGGGTTTGCTCCCTAGTTAAATACTTGGTTGATTTTTCTCTCACAACTTATGATTTACCCTAGGAGATGTAGAAACAAGGGGAGCCAGTGATGTATCCATACACAATGTATCTGCGTGTAGCGTTGTTACTTTTTGGACAGTTTAACCACCACTTTTGATAATTATTTTTACATTCTTATAACCCGCTTATGAAATAATACGCCTGAGATAAAGTACGGTGTTGAAATTTGATTGTTTGAGAGGTAGATACATAAAAACGCTGCGAATAATTACACAAAGTTTTCATTAAAAAATTCCCTGACATTTGGTGGTTTTCGCAAAATTCCCTATATTTTTTGAGCAACATTATTTAAAAAAAGTTGTTTGCCATAAATTTGGTAGTTTACACTTTTTGAGCTTTCATAATAATTTATCATAAAATACAATTTGGTAATGAACGAAAATTCGCTCATACAGTCATGCTGCATGAGTTGAAAAATTTTTTCTTACAAACTACCGAAACACTAATTGGACAATGAAGATGTTTTAATAGAAGCGTTTGGGGCCAATTTCCCCTTGTTCGAGGCGGTTGAGATTTTCCGAGGAGTTGGGGGGCGGCGCGGCGGAGGGGCGAGGAGGTCGGTAAACGGTCGGTATGCAGAGGCGCGGCGGTATGTGGAGAACGTTGTGCCGCACGGAGATTGCCGAGGAGCGGCATGGAGGCGGCACGAAGGCGGCACGGGAGGACGGGAGGCGGCAAAGGGAGGACGGGAGGCGGCATGGGGCGGGAGGCGGCTCGGTGCCCCCCAGGCGCGAGGGGGTTGAGAAGGTAAGGGACGAGACACCCCGGACATCCTCAGTCTTCAAAGGATCATCACCGCGACAACATGACCTTTACTAACTCCATTTCTGTGAGCCCATCTAATATATAATCTTGCTTAATTTTTCTCACATGTCATGACATTCTCAAAAAATCAGTAACAAATAATTGTAAAAAATAATGCTTAAATTTCATGAATTAAAGATAATTATTGTCTACTAAATAGATCAAATAGATAGTAGACAATTTTCCTAGTCAATTCCAGTCATATAAGATTCCAGCAAAAATTGATCATAAATTACAGATAAAGCAGACATCACTTAAAGTGGAGTAAGGAAATCGAAATGAATTTAAAACTGTCATTAATTAATCATTCTGCTTAAATCATCATTGAACTTTTTTTTTGTTGGAATTACTATACCGTTTTAACCACATTTAGTGCGTATTCAAAAATGAAAACACACTGGAAATTTAATGATAAGTGCGATGAAATTTTAATCAGAAATTTACAGTCAGCATATTTTAGCAAATTTTCGTCAAACTATTGTAATGGTCCAAAATTTTTGTTGCTCCTTTTGTGAATAGTTTTCCTTTAGAAATTCTTAGTTTTGGGTCAACCTCAATAAAACTCTGACTTTTACAACTCATCGAGTTTTTTTGAGTTTACATTTCATTGAAATATTATTAACACTTTCTCATATCTATATATCTGACCTTGGAATTGAGATGAAAATACCGCTTTTCTATTGGGTAAAATCCTACGATAGAAACAAATTGTAGGACTTACATTTCAGTTTCCGAGAACTTTTTTAAATGCATTTATTTTCTATTTGCATGTGTAAAATTTTATGTAGAAAAAATGCAGTTATTCAAAATCGTCTTTCCTTTGTGGTAGTGCTTGATTTTTTTTTTTTTAAAGAAAAAGTGGATTTTGGTTTATAATAATAATAATTTTTCTTATAATATGCCTTAGCGAGCGACATCCTCCACATACACTCGTACTTATTTGTCGTTTTTCATCGTTTTAAAGCTTTTCTCCTAAATTACTGGACAGATTTAAAATTTTGCTAAAAACTCCCATATTGGGAAAAATGTGCTTCATAACTTGGCAACAATATCAATCAAACACCAAGGATGATTAAATTTTAAGGCTGGCTATTTCAGTAGTAACTTTAGAAAAACGTATAAATATGGTGCTTTTTTCGTAAAGTTTTGGTAGATTTAATTTTAATTAAAAATGAGACTTATTAGATTGCTGTACGATCAACAGTTTTCGCCCTAGAAGGGTTTAAGCGATGAGGAAAAATGTCATCAACATGATTTTGAATAGCAAATTCATTTCGTTAGTGAACCGAAAAATTATCGATTCTGCTACAAATCACTGATTTACGTGGAAGGTTCATCTATTCAGAAAAATCATTAATTTTTTAGCATTTATCATGTTTTAACGCTGGGTTTTGTGCTTGAAATTGAACGAAATTCAGCGCAAGCTGAGATATTTTATATTAAAGTTTACGTACTATCAATGTGCTGCTAGGGAAGTGTAATTCCCTTAGGTTTCATATCAGGAAAATCATTCGCCACCTATTGGGATGCTCTCATTTTATCACATCTCATGATCCCTTAGCCGCTGTAGTGTGAAGGAGAGCTGATTTATTAAGCTACGTTGTAAACTAATATTGCTGAGTAGCCATAATGAGCTATTAATGCTAAAAGAAGGCACTACATGGTAGGTACTATTGAGTAGTAGGTACTTGTAAGCAGTAGGTAGTATAGACGATGCATAGACCTCTGACCAGCTGATTGGCTCCTAAACTTGGTTTCTATGGTATTTAATCTCTGAAGCTGAAATTTGAACAGGGCCTGTTTGAGACATGTAGAACAGAATTTCAATGTGCGGAACCACCCTGATCTACTGATTGAGCTCGTAAACTAATTTCTGTGTCATGTAATCTATGATGCTGGAATTAGAAACAGAGCCCTATGAGACAGATAGAATAGAATTTCATTGTGCGGAACCACCCTAATCTGCTGAGGTTCTTGATTTCTGTGCTATTCGTCCTATGAAGCTAAAACTTTAAACTGAGCCTATTGACCATTGAAGTTTAATAAAGAAGAAATGACTGTGAAGCGTATTTCTACAGCACATGATGGTGTTGAAGATATTTGTGCAATTGAAACCACCATTGATAGTAAACAGACTCTCCTTGTACCTTTCTATATCACACCAGGTACATCCACTTGTGACATTAGACACTTCTTTGCATTGAACTTGATGGCATGCAGTCCAAAAGCAGCAGTTTTTGAACTTGTAATAGGAGGCTATAGAGTTGTAATAGGAGGCTGAAATTAGGAATTGATCATCTATAAGCCTGCTGTGTGCGATTGACAAAGTAAGGACTACACAGATCAGCTAAGTGAGCTCGCGAGCTCATTTCTGTCATAATAGACCTAGTCCTAATAGACCTACTAGACTGATATTTGGTATGGAGCCTCTAGGAATGCTGTGTACGATTGACAAAGTTAGGACTACACAGATCAGCTAAGTGAGCTTGCGAGCTTATTTCTCTCGTAATAGACCTAGGAGGCAGATATTTGGTGTGAAGGCTCTATAGGCATGCTGTGTACTATTGACCATGTGAGGAGCCACCCTGATCAGCTGAGTGAGCTCGGGATCTCATTTCTCTCCTGATAGACGGAGAAAGCAGAAAGTTAGTATTTAGCATCATTACTACGAGAGAAAACATGATACATGATTATTGGTTGCAACAGAAATTCGACAATATATACATTTTTTTAACAATCCGCTGTTTATGTGTTGATTCCGCGGTTTTCGTCTTAATTCTATGGTCAGATGAATACCTGGTCAGAAATGACATATACATACACATTTATATATAGTATTATATATAATTATATAATATATAACCAATGTATTTATAGCGTTATAAATTTATTTCAACCCTGTACAAAATAATTTAAACCTATTAAAAATTTATTTAAACTCATTCGATAATTGCAGTGGTATTTGCAATTAGCAATAAACTAACTATTCAACTATTGAACTCTAAACTTTTCAAAGATGTGTTTTCTGACATAGGTATATTCGTATTTAGTACTGACGACGAATATAGCAGTCCACACTTGAATTACTGCCGGGAATGCTCAATGTTAATACGTAATCTAATGTTATTGGACACATACAATATACAGGGTGTCCCAAAAATACTCCCCCCCCCATTTTTTCCCCCAACATTTTTGAGATGTCGAAGTGAAACTGGGAAGCGTTTTTGGGGTGCCTGATACTAAATTTTGAGCAAATAAAAGTCAGGAAAAAACTCCAAAAGTTATTGGACTACCCGAAGGGGGAGGGGAGTATTGGGTATGTACATCGAAAAAAATTTCCATATTTTGCCGAGTAACACCTCATTTCAAGATTTTTCGGTGCTGAACACGATGATGAAACCAGAATTTCGATATCTTATTACAGAAACCAAGAAGAAGCGCGATTTCTTCTCAAAGTAGATGATCCCATTTTTAGAGGAAATCGCACTTCTTCATTGTTAATCAGCTCTAATCCGAGAAAGGAATAAGAAATTAGAGTAATTCTGGTTTCAGCATCGTGTTCAGCACTGAACAATCTTTGAATTCTTTTTTTCTAAGTTCCAAATCCTTCCTTCTATAGGGTGGTTCAAACACTTTTGGCTTTTTCTTATTTGATTTTTATTATCCAAAATTTGGTATCAAGCACCCCAAAAATGCTCAAAAATCTCAAAAATTGTGGAAAAAAGTGGTGGTTGGGGGGGGGGGGGGGTTACCTTTGGGACACCCTGTGACTTATATAACCTCTTCAAAATTTGTTATCAGGAAGATTAGAAAGTCGCTGACTTAATGTAGGCAGGGAAGGTTTTTGGCGATTGGTCTCAAAATTCAGAAAGCATATCTTGAACCAGAGATGGGCTTATTCGTAATCGTGAATACGAATATATTCATAGAAAACCTATTTGTTCGATTACAATTGTAATCATACTCACAAATACGAATACAAGTGTTTTTTTAAATGTGTGTGAATACGAATGTATTTGTTAGGTCGCCGACTACCAAACTCTAACCGAAATTTAGCGATAACACTAACTGTTGCGAATGTATTCTTAAGGAAAACATCAAACAGCTGTTGTTATAAGAAACTAAGTGTTATAAATTAGCTAATGGTTTATAAAATAATATTGTCTGGACTCGATAAATTCTAATTTTGAGTTAGGAAAGCGAACATCCTCCCCACCATTGACAGACCTCGCTACTCTTTCTTCTCTCCTCTTGGAACTTTTGTGGGCATAACTTCCTAGTTGGTCGACTCCAATTACTCGAACATTGACCCAGGGTGGCCCCCAAATGGAAATTTTTAATTTCTCTGACTTTTCCCTGACCAAACTTCAGATTTCCCTGACAAAAAATATCAAATTCAATTTTGATGTTCGTTTTCTCGTCATTTTATTGTACCTTTAATGCTTCTAAAACGAAAATCGTGTAATTTAAAGAAAAAAAAAAAAAAAAAACAGACTACTTATATGTAGTTTACTTATATTTAACAATTTCATTGCCCTCGAAGTGCTCAAATGTCGTAAAAATTTAACCTAAATGTAATACGATAATTTACGAAAATTCAGTTCTTTCCGAGTTAGGAAAGTGAACAGTATTCGTATTCACAAAATAGGTTTTCTGTGAATGTATTCGTATTAATTTGTATTCACGATTACGAATATTGCCCATCTCTCTCATGAACAAACTCGTATGTCGAAAAATATCCCCTTTTCAAGACCATTAGTACTTACCGTTCGTCTTACACGAGCTACCAATAGACGTTTTCATTCTAATGAATGCGATTATCTGTAGACTTTGAATAAATTTCTAAAGGATTTAAATAATTTTTGTAAAGCCTTGAAATTATTTTGTAAAGAGTTTGAATTGTTTTGCAAAGGGTTTGAATTATGCTGTAAAAGGTTGGAATGGATTTGTAACTACTATTCGTGTCAATGTATTTATTTAAAACTCAGGAATTGTTTTGGAATGTTCCAAAATAGCTCTAGATCGGAAGATATTTCGAAAATTTGATTTTCAAAAGTTTGGAGCCATTGCAATAGATGATTTTTTATTAAATATTCCGAGAATTTTAAGTTGAGCAGGAAAATAGTGTCGAACTTGCAATGATTGTTTATTAGACAATAATAAGTCTTATTACCTTTTCGAACAAGTTATCTTCTGGTATTTCTGGAACTTGAACGTCTCATGTTATATCGTTATAAATGTAGTAGAATTCGCTTAATAGAAACACCTTGGAACACTTATGCTGTGTACTTAGTTGTTAGAGGAATCTCGCAATGAGTAATTTCATCTGTTTATTCCATTAGTTTATTCCACTATCTGGAATATCTCTAACGGGGCTTCCCGAAAACTTTTCTTGAAATAATAGAGTAGATAATACACTACATATTTAAATAATATGCTTCAATGAACTGAAATGATTTATGAACATTTTCTCTCATCTAGTTTGGATAAGATAAACTAAAACAGAGGAGATGAGACTATAAAGCGTGTTTCTTCCGCACTTTTGTTTCTATCGTAAAAAATAGAGTAGGATTCCGCCAACCACATCTTTCTACCTCTACTCGTTCCCGAGATATGATTTTTTAGTTTTGACATGGATATGTCTTTTTGACATGGATATGTATTTTTGACATGGATATGACATATCCATGTAAAAAAAAAAATGAAACGTCGACTTTGACCATCAAAATCACGTTTTGTCTTTGCTCTGGGGGGGTCAACCAAAAATTTTCGTCACGCAAAAGTTGATGTCACAATTTCTAATGATGTTCACGTACAACCCAGCCGTTGCTAGGAAAATGGAACTTCCGCAGTTTTCATCGCATAGAAATCATTCGCCACTCGTTGGAAAGCGCTTGATTTATGTGATAAATGTTCACATCTCAAGCTAACAATTTCCCCCTCCTTACGTACCTGGCTACATTCCTAAACTAAGTTGATTGGACTACAATTTTAATAAACCGGTTACAATATTCCTAACGTAAAGCATCATTTACTCCACTCCATTGGAAACATTTTTATCCTCTTGACAACAGTCGACTGTTAACAACTCATTGTAGTGGCTTCTCTCCACAGTTATTTTCAACATTTCTATAAGTAAACCGTTGTTTTGTTGTAATTAGTCGAAATGCGGCCCAGGAAAAAGAAATTAAATAATTTAATTTATTGTTTTATTTGATAACGTTTCGTCATCTCACTGAGGACATCTTCAGATCTTGGTGTGTCCAGGAAAAATTTATAAACATCCGAATATAACGGATTTGTCAAATAAAACAGTGGCTCACCAAGTCAACTCAATGTCAAGAAAGCAAGATCTGATTTCGTTGCCTACTGTCCAAAGTTAAAGGATTTGTTTACAACTCTCGAGGACAACCGTTATGAAATCCCCAATCAAAGACATATCCATGTAACATGGTATCTGCTTGTAAAGCAGATAGTGAACTCGTTTACGAGTTTCTTTCTTATGATTTTCACGTACAACCAAGCCGTTGCTAGGAAATAAAAGTTATCTTTTTTAATAATTATTATTATTTTTTATTTATAAAACCACGTCTTTGCCATAACCCACGTTCTTCGTATTCAAAACAACTTTTTACAACTTTTGACCTCAATTTCGGATTCAAAGTTAAATTTCCCATGCGCTTAGCGCACATTCATAATCCAAAACGAACTCTTAAGGGCCACAAATGCAGTTCAAACATTGAAAATTGAAAAAAAAAAAAGTTTCTGCAAATACTTGTACCTACGTTAACTGCATTGTAGTATTATTATTCTGATAGATAATTTCAAGGATGGCAAAATGAAATGCTCATTGTAAATCTGAAGTAATTGTACTGAATTTCAGTACAAAAAATAATGGATGCCACCAAACGAATGTACGAACAGAGTAGTAGGGAGATAGTAAATAAATCGCAAACAGAATTTAGTCCTCTTTAAAATCAGCAAAGCTGAATGAAAATAGTGAGTTTTTGGTGACCACTAACGTACCCTTAACGTCACCCTAACGTACCCAAGAGTACGTGACCTTGAGGGGACGTTAGCAACGTCGTACGTTAGAATGGCTCATTTAACGTCACCCGTTTGGGGACCTAAAGGCACACAACACCAGCCTAACCTTCCTGTAAATGTAACACTACTGGGCACCTCAAAATTACTCGAATACTGGTGAAGTAAATAATAATAGTTTTTCTTTTCAAATGCCTCATTACCAACTAATTATGTTGATGTAGCGGGTAGGTTTTTGAACACCCCTCAAACTTGGTTATTTTACGTTTCAAGTCGCGTAGAAACCGAATGTGCCATCTGAAGTCCGCCTCCGCCGTCTAGCTTTACTAGCCTTCAACTCGATCGAAAAAATCCGTTCTTTTGCGCACAGGCTCTATTCGGACGATTAGATCTTTGTTTCTATTATTATTTCACATATTTTAAATGTGAAAACTGAGTTTTAAGACACTACTTCTTCGCAGTTTTGTTCTTAGTTTGCCTGAACTCTCAGCTATTTTCTTGTGAACATTGCGTGAAGTATTGCCTCCACTGATGTTTGTCAGGTAAAATCCTGGATCATTGTCATAGAGATAAATACTTTCTCATACTTGTTGTTCATACCAAACGGAAAACCCAAAAACATGAAGTTCGTAACGGCTAATGACCTATAAGTGCAACTAAACCGCTGTTTTCCACACTTGTGGCTTACTATCTTCGCGTTAAACCCGTACCCTGTTTACGAATTGAAAACTAAAAATGAGAAATTAGCCCGTATTTGTACTGAAACTAACATGAAATTCGAATTCAGGATTGAAAATCGTCTTTTCATATCGAAATGAAGAAATTGATTAGTCAACCAGTGGACAACAAGACAGCTGGGGGGAAAATATCGCGTTGCCCAACCACCATTGACGTGATATCAAAATTAAGGCAACCGTTCTCCCGGTTCCATTTGGGTTAGCATCTTCATTGGCTCCCTCAAGACTACGGTAACGGGTGACGTTAAGTTGAGGTCGCCAAAAACTCTCTATTAGCAGTAAATAAAGCCGTAAAAATAAAACAAGGTAGGTAAAAATAAAACTTTAAAACCCAGACAAATTCGACGGAGAGGGTGGCTGTTGTCGCGAGGCACGTAACGTAAATTACATCCACGTACTCCTCATACGTTAACGCTGCAATTACTTAAAGAAAACTAAGCATGTTATTATGAGTAAAATTCTATGGATTTGAATTTTCGTGAGATTGTATTTATCGACAAGGGCGATATTAAGAGACCCTTGACTACTCCTGTCTCACTTGAGAAATCACAAAAAGACCTGTTCTCGACACCGTAGGTGCCTAAAGTGTTTTTTTGCATTCGAACTTAAATTTCTCCATGAAATCGATAAGAAATTACAAAGTTGACCATACCATTAGATAGCTAATTCAATTTTCAAGTTTTCCTGAAATTTGACAGCTTCCAAGTATTTTCAGAAACTTTATTTTTGTTTTCAGTTTTTTAGGTTTGAACTCAATGCTTAGGAGTTCGTTTTAGATTATGAATATGTACCAGGCGTATAGGAAACTTAACGCTGAATCCAAAAATTTAATCAAAAGGTGAAAAATGTTGTTTTAAAGTGGAGAGACGTAGGTTTTTATGGTAAAAAAACTTTTTTTTTTTTTAAATTTTTTATTTAGCATTAATGGAATACATTTAACAGCCGCACGATAATCTAGTTAGTATTGTACATTACAGAGTTATATTACATTGATGAAGATATTTACATAGGTATTTCTAAATAATCCTAATATTATTGGAACTTAATAAACTTTCATAATCAAACGGTGAATTAGTCAAATTTTGTAGATACTAGTGTCAAATCTAACGTCTCTTTCACAATAAAATAAAGGGCAATCCATCAATAGATGCGTCATATTCCCGATCTCTCCCTCACAAAATCGGCACTGAGGTTCATTTTACGGATTAATGCGGTGCAAATAAGCGTCGCATACTCCGTGATTGGTTCGTGGGCGGATAATGAACTTGCACATGGATTTGTGGACTTGATTACCCACAAACCACAGTCTAACGGGCAAATGAGGCTGCACTTTCTTATAATGGCTCCCAGTATTCCAAGCGTTATATTCGGCTTTCCATTTAAATTTATAGTTCGAGCGAATGTGCGGGTAATAATCGGAGGCTGGCACGCCTGGGTCAAGAGCAACTCCCTCTTTCGCGCCTCTTCGTGCCAATGCGTCAGTAAATTCATTGCCTTGCAATCCACTGTGTCCTTTCACCCATGGAAATCGAATAGTGTTTCCTTGCCTCTCACAATGGTAAGTGTTATTCATGATCTGGGCAGTCAGTGTGTTGTCTAATCTTCTTAATCTTGAATTGGCGATGAACCGCAGATAGCTCTAAATGTCAAAGCAGATCACCCAATTCAAATCCGTGTGATCTGCATAATGCACGTATTTCACCACCTCCAAAACTGCTACCACTTCCACTGTATAGCTTAACGTGATGATGGGGAGTTTATAAGCCATTTCATAATTCTGAGTCGATATATATATTCCGCATCCGACGCCTTTGCAGGACTTAGATCCATCCACGTGTATGACGATGCAGCCTGGCCATTTGGAGTGAATGTATTGATGAAAATTTTGATTCACACCACAATCATCAACCATGCTTGAGAAATGCACCTTCGTCGGATTATTGAGCACAGAAAAATCCAAAAGAAATCTAGGTGCTATTTGATTTATTCTTAAAAAAGATAGATCCGCAACTTCTGATATGAACCCTTCAACTACAGGTGGAGTTGGCTTACGAATCCAGCGTGTACTTGTCAGGACTTCCTCACTTATGGATGACACATCCGACCAAATATTGCTGTCCTGTGATCTGAGTCTCACAATGTACCTCTGAGCCAGCATCAGTCGCCGATGATGCAATGGCATCTCCCCAGACTCCGCCAGAATAGCGTAAACAGGAGTGGACCTTATAAACCCCAAACACAACGGCAGACTCTTGTATTGGATACGCGAGGTAGATTCCAGACGCGTTTTCGAAGCCTGACCATAGAAAATTGATCCGTAATCAATTATTGAGCGGATAGTTGCTTTAAAAAAAAACCTTGAAAAATCATATCTCGGGAACGGATTGAGATAGAAAGGTGCGGTTGGCGGCATTCTACTCCATTTTCAGTCTAGTTTTACCCAATTTTTTCGTTATACCAAGTGCGAAATACCCTGTATAAGTGAGTCGTGATTGAATTTCTCATTTCTTAATAATAAATAAATACTCGTATTTATTGAGGTTAGGAGTTATAAAATGGGATACGAAATTCAATCAGTTGAAAAGTTTATTACAATTTTTGTAAATGGTTCTACAAGAAAGGTTGGAAGGGAGGATTGTCTAACTATGTAATCTAATCTCTGACTAATCTGACTCTAGACTAATCTCTGAAGTCGATATTTATTGAATAAAATGCAATTAGAGGCAAGACGATACCGCAGGGTAGGTGAGGGTAGCAAATGGAAATAAATGTAAATCAATCGGGTATGAATTGGGGAAATTTGCTATAAGAAAACTTGAATAAAAATGTATTTCAAAATGGACTATAAAAATTTCAGTAGTGTGAGAAGGGAATCAAATTTTAAGAAAAGAGCACTTTCCGAAATGTTTGGATAACAAATTCAAATTCAATTAACTTCCGAAAAGACTCTCAAAATTTAATCCCTCCATTTAAAATTCGTTGGAGATTGATCAAGTGCGCATGCGCGACTTCAGCCAACTTTCAAATTGATTTCAAACCGGTTGGGGATTGGAGTCCATCCGTTTTATAATTGAATGTTTGGGCAAAATACTCAGAGTCGTGAAACACTGGTGAAAACAGAGGCTAAAATTCGAATGATTACATTGGCTGCTGTGAGTTTGGAATGGAGGGGACAAACAGTCAGAAAGTGGTCAGCTAGAAAAAGCTCTGACCGATTTGACGATCCGCAACGGGTTGGAAACCAGTTTGGAAACCTATGCGAACAGGCAGTGACCGAAGGTGGGGGGAGCTGTGATGATCAGAGAACACAGCGAACACTTCAAGTGGGTTGCGAACTAGTATGGTGGCCTCAGCGAACAAAACTTGCATTTCTTACCGGAAAGCCAGAAGTCGTATCTGGGGGTGGTCTTCCCCCTGATCGTACGATTTGGGAAGGTGCTTCTTTAAGGAGACAGTTCACACAGTCTTCATGTTCATGTCTTCTTCTTGACATGCGCCAAGTACCCGTCTTAACCTACGGGTCGAGGCATACATTCCAGCTCGCATTTGTGAGTAAAGCTGGATTCCCATGGAGCGGAACGAGCGCGGAGAAGGAACGGAAGGACGGAAGGATGGAAAAACCAATGGAGGGGGCGGCGGAGTAGGGAAGAGTCTTCACATGAAGCGGTATCCGTCGTAAACGGAATCATAACCTTCCTACTGAAAGCCTCTCTGATCTGAAACCTCTACTTGCGGTTATCAACATTCCTATTCACTGCGCTTGTGCAGAGCTCAATGGAACGCGGAAACGGTATGAAAATTTCTACTGCTGTCCGCCCCTTCCGACAACATGACAGCCTCCCTCCTCAACTGTTGTCCCAACAGCAAATCAGATTGCGTTCCGTCCTTCCGTTTTTCCGCTTTCCGCGCTCGTTCCTCTCCATGTGAATCCAGCTTAAGCAGGTCGGTACTCAAGTTTATGGACTCCCACAAAACTCCAAATGCCGAGGTCTGTGAAAAAAGACCCTCGAGAGTCAACATCCTCACGGACTTCCACTCCATTTTTGCAAAATGGGCTGCATGATAAGGGTGAGGAAACCAACTCCACATAAACTAGGAGGCATGTACCATGTAGTTAGTGCTTTGACCGCTCTCCCGCTCCAGGGTGCATTTAATGGAGAACGCGCCAATGAGCACCCAGCCGAATCGCGCCCCATTAAGGCCAGAATAGTCGCTAGTTGACACAGAGAAGGTGTCTCTGCGCCTGTCGCTATGTCCTGTCCCGAGGAATTCTACAGTTAATCATTATGTGTGCATGGGAATGGGAGACGGGACCAAATTCGCTGCCACTTTGGATTCCTTAGGGACCCCCGTTAGGCTGTGATTGGAGACAAGCTCGCACCATGAGATACCATAGAATTATCTTCTAAAGGGGATTTAAAGGAGTGTGGCGAAACTTCTCAGTGAACGTCATGTGGTGCTACAGGATGTTGTTGGTCTCCCTATTATCCTTCATCCTTTTCTCACCACTCCTGAGAGTACTCCCAGCCAGCCAGCAAAGGCCAGAATTTATTTCTAACCTAAACCCACTAAAGCTCTACCCACTATTCTACCCTAAGACCAAAAACTGTACAACTATTAGATCCTAATCCATTCCTCCATGTAATCCATTAAATCCTAAATCATTCTACCCGAAGTTCCCCTGATATCCCTGAATGCAAGAACAAGGACAACCTCCGATGATAACGCCACAAGCCCATCGTACTTATCCTTTGGGGAACTCGCAACGCACAATCGTACCCTCGTACGGTGCTGCGTACTCAGGCCATTCCATTGATATGTGCTCCGCCGGCTCTACCACAACTCACGCATAGGGTTCCTCTTTACACAACCCCAGGCTAGCGTCTGTCCCCAGAGCTTAGCAGAGAACTCCCCATGCCCGACCACGAACTGGGTAACTTCATGCATGGGAACTATTCCCCGTATGTCCCAACGGGCTCTAAAATCAGGAAGGAGGTGGTGTGTCAACTTTCCCTTAATCCCATTATCCCACTCCTCCTGCCAGTCAGCGGCCTCACTCAACCTTGCAATTAGTGCAGGAGCTGGAGGGGTTAAATGTCCAAAATTAGGGCGCCTAATTTTCTCTTCGGATTATTGGAGGGAGGGTCCTAAGGAATTCGAAAGTCCTTCATTCCTCATCTCTGATCGTTACTGATTTATTGTTGAACGACTCAACGCACAACATGGGTTCTGATTTAAAATTGTTTGTACTTTAGATCTCTTCAACTTGGATTATCACATACCTGCGAAATTTAATTTTTCCAAAAATGTGTGTACCATTGCACTTGACTTATGTTTTTTGGGGTGCTGGGCCCTGCAGTGACCGTGTTTCTCCATCACCCACCATTTCGTAGCAAATAACTACCCCTGAATAGTGGAATTAGAGAGTTTCAGAAGAAAAAAGTCGTATAGACAGGTTGCCATGATCTCACTATCGTCTTCGATCAATTATTTTTCTCACTTTAATCGATTTTGATTGACATTGGAAAGGTTTTTGTGTTACCAGAAAACATTTGATTTCTGAAAACGTTGTTAGGTGTGACCCATACTCAAGTAACGTTGAAAAATAAGGTCTTTTAAAAGCTAAATACGAATGTTTTGCGTTTTCTATGAAATTGGTGGGTGATGGAGCAAAATGATGTCATGGATGTCATTTTTGGGTTCAGCACACCAAGAGTCACGAGGTTTAGGTGAAATGGGGCAAAAAGTTTTTTTTTCTTTTTTTTTTCTTTAGCAGGTCTGTGTTATATATTTTTCTTCCTATTACTAACCGTTTGGCCAGCAAATATGATTGCTGTTTACATGAAGCGATTGATTTAAAATGTACGAATATTAACTATTCTATGGCCGGTCTGTTCCATTTACTTATCTTCAACCAGCCGATTGTTTCAATAAAGCGAATTCTACTGGATTTTGTCTGTCATGTTGAGAATCAAAGCCAACTTCCTTTCCCCTACCTTCGACAGGGGATGGGGAATAAGTGGTGCGATCTTTTATTTTAAGATGTCCTCCTCGCCAATCTTTGTCGCGCGGAACTGGAAGAAGTTGTTCATCGGTTTACAAACCGTCAGAAGATTGCAAGCTGAGGAATTCATGATGGTAAAAACCCTTTTTGGAAATTAACACTGACATGGCACTTTGCATGAGTTTTTCGCAATGATTTGAACCTTTTTAACTTTCAAATCAATCTGTTTCTATTTAATTAAACCTTCGTTATTTTCAACTCTTTCAACTCAATTTTCAACTCTTTTTTTATTTATTGAATCAAATCTACCTCATTTTCAATAAACCAATATTTTTGGATTACTGTTTTCAATAATGAAACTTTGAAATCGATCTAAGGTAAAGATTCATCCCCCCCCCCCCTCCCTAAAATTTCGTTTCTAGACGTTTAGAATCCAAAATTGAAAAAAAAAAAAAAAAAAAAAAAAACCAATAATAATAAAAAAATCCGTCTGTTCGGCGCCCGGGTTCGGCAAACGGTTTTTTTCTTTCGATTTTTGGATTCTAGATCGATTAGAAACGTTCATTATTGGAAATATTAAACCAATATCAGCAGTCATGGGTCAATGTTCACACTTGTTCCCATTGACACTCATGTTGATGTCCTCTTTTTGTGCCAAAAGGAGAACGAAAAGATTAAGGCATAGAGATAGTGCTTAATTCTATGAAATTATATCGATACAAATTTTTTTTCAGTTCGAATGTGTTAAAGAACACTATTTTAAAAATATTTCTACCCTTTAATTTTACCTTAGGGTAAAAGAAATGAAGTGATGCCGGTCCATATAAGTGATTTTTGATCTATATTTCATGAACTTTGGTCCAGTAGATTAGTAGGTAAGGTTCGAACTATGTAAAGACGGAATTTGTTAGTCTAAAGCCCCCTACACCAGAGTTGGGATACCCAAGTACATTGATACATTGTATTTATGGTTTTTGTATTATTCCTATATTTTTGTATTACTCCTAACTTTTGTGCTGCCTTTCAGGCCTTTACGAATAAAACAGATTATTATTATTACTTAAAGTACTTTCTTCAAGTACTTGAGAAAATCTACTGATATTTTACAGCAGTCGAGGAATATCAGTAATAAGAATGAAGAGGTATAGCTGCGCAATACGCAAGTACTTCGAAAGTACTTGCCAAGTACAATTACATGTGTTTGCGATTCCTCTTTTCAGTGAGTACAAGTACTTGTGACCCCAAGTACAAGTACCTTTACTTGGTCTTGCGTGCTTAGAGTACAACGAGCACATCTTCTATTTTTTAAACCTAGTATACTATGGAGAATGCTGGGGGAGAATTTCGGACACCCGTCCGCCCCACGATTGTCGTAATGAGAGGGAGAGGGTGTGGAAGGGGATCCATAATTCCTTCCCATCATTCTCCATAGTATTCCAGGTTAAAATAGAGAATGTGCTTGTTGTACTTGAAGTACAAATACTGAGTACAAGTACTTGTACTTGCCTCCTGGACAAGTACAAATCCTGATGTACTTGTACTAAAATTAATAAGTACAATTATTGTGTACTTGTACTTGGAACTTCAATTACAAGAACGTACCTACTTATTTTATTTCAAATACAAGTAGATCAGGTACTTGTAATTGTACTTGCGATTTTTCGAGTATTGTACATGTACTTTGTACTTGTAAGTTCATTTTTCCCAAACTCAATACGAGAGAAAAAGAATTAGGTACCTATGACCCCAACCTACACATCAATCACCCCCAATCTTCGAAAGGTACATTAGCTAAAACTTCACCATTTCAAAACGGAAGTTAGTGAAAAAACGTTGCTATTTCCACGAAAAATGAAGAGTTACAATGTTGAATCGATTTCGTCGGTTAGGCCATCATCAGTAACAAACAATAAAGGATGTTATTGTTTGTTACTGATTTGTTATTGTTATTTGAGATTGTTATTGTTTTTCCACTAACTTCCGTTTTGAAATGGGTTTCCACATCTTCGTCGCGAGTGATTTAGTTCGCTTCACCATTTGTTGTGATTTGAACTTGCAAGTCGGACTTTACTGACTCTCTGACTAATAAAAACCTAGCTTTATGTGGATAGTGTTGTGTGGATGGAAGAAATAAGGAAAGTTCACTCCTCCGGAGACTAAGCCCCGCACATTGAGAAGGACTTTTATCTCTTGCCACCGTGGCCCCATTGAATAGTTAGGATTTCATTTCGGAACTGTGTCGAATGAAAAGACGGAATTTCCCGGTCTCGAAGGGAATTCAGGAATATTTAACCCATAATCTTGGGCCGCGTTGCTCAAAAGAAAAGGATATATGAAAGGTGTTGGTTTGAAAGAGCGAAGTCAATATTAGGAACAAGAATGATCCCTGGAAAGATCTCAGTGATATTTATATTCGTAGGGTGCCCCTTTTAGGGGACCCCAGCCGTTGCAGCGACAGTTGGAAATCACGTGATTGTATGGTATCACCTGCAACGTCCTGTTAGCGGCAGCTTACAAAAGCTGCTCCGGTGTGTTTTGTTTATTGTTAAACCTTACTACATTTTTAAAGTGAATGATTAGAGATGAAATACATGAATTGATTGGAATAAATCACGACACCGAGTATCTTAGATTTTACTTATTTAATGACGGCCCTTAATCGATTTGTGTCGTGATCACTTCAGGGTATTCTTTGTTCATTAGTGAAGACCACTTATTTTTGTCAATCATCTCTGTCTCCCAGTTTTACGTTCGCGATGTTTTGCTTATCAATTTTTTTTCCTTCCACTTCCTCAGAATCCTCATCCATTCATTCTCCATCCAGTCCTGTCCTCTCATTTCCTCTTTAGAATGGTAGTGACGTGGGCTGTCATTATCTCTAAAATCTCTCTCTGTCATTCAACATTTTCTCAACAATAGTCCAGGAAAGTAGCCCTCCAATGGCTTTTTGTAGCTCCCATCGGTACAAACAAAAAACGTCCAACTTGTGGGTATGACATAATAGCTTCCTCGTTTCCGTTCCATAAATGTATAGATCATTCAAATTTTAAATAATCTCAAAATATGAACTTTCGATCCTAGAAATGATGATCGAAATTATATGAAAACTGGATGTCATGCCTAATACAGACATTTGAGGTTCGCGCATTTGCAGCAGTTGATAATTATACGATTGCCATGAAACTCGTGTGGAGTAATCACATTGGCATTTCCCAACTATATCCTTCGAATTTGAGCGAGATCGGACGAATAGACCGTGAGAAGTATTGTTGATGAATAATACGTTTGAGCATGAGCAGTAAAAACTATACATTTCTGAGTGACGAAATTTATAGGAGACCATTCTTAGTCTGACTCAAAAATTCCCAGACATTTTCATCAAAATCGAATTGAAACTGTAAAAATTACGGATGTTACAGGGATTTAACATTTGAGATTGCGCAGCACCTACTAATGATCGGATCGTAATGGAATCAATAGGGGATAATAAATTTGGATTTTCATCACTACCCTCCAAACTTGAGCCAGATTGAACCACAGGCACGTGAGAAAATTATGCTTATTGAAATTTACGTTTCCACATGCGCACGGTGAAATATTGATTTGTGGATAAAGAAACTGATTGGTAACCATCTACAGCTTAGTCCATCGATTCGCTAAACAACTTTACCAAATCGGGTAACACTGTAAAAGTTATGCGTGTTGCCAGGACACACGGATAGACACACTAACATACAGACAGACACGAAACCAAAATTGTTCAGAATGGTCTAAAACGTAAAAAAAAAGGTGAAAATCTTGATTTTAGGGAAAGAAGTTTTTCATACCTCGAAAGTGGAAAGGATGCTTCAAATACCTACAGAATCGGAAGCTAAGATATGATATTCGCCATCCAGCCTATTTCTACTGTTCTCGTGATTGGAGTCTTTTATTTCTTCTGTACAGATTTCGATGTGGGGAAAAATCGCACATTAGTCAATAACTGTATTTTGGTTTCTTGTAAGATTGGCTTTAGTCAGTTTTATCGCAGCCCTCTACGTTATTTTTACGTCACACTCTGCTTATTGCTCATCTCAAGAACACAGTAATTGTTCCCTCTTATGTTTAGTTTGGGAGTACAAGGAAGATAGCAAATTTATCAATGTGTATAAGATAGCTGTTCTTAAGTTATAATAATTAAACTATAAACCACAGTATAGTAATTGGCATATTTTAATCTCAAACCTGTTTATTTCAATCTTCCAAATTCCGTCCAATTCCTTCAATGTTTATTCACCAAACGTAATCTCTCAGCAATGCAAAATAAAGTTGGTGAATAGTCACGGCCGGAGAATAGGGAACCGCAGCATAGTTTGACCGGAGGGGTAGCCGGGGAATACAATAACGGGTCGTCGGCCCTTGACAAATTACCTACCCCATTCAATTTCCTCTTAGATTTAGTGCCTTCCCATTTCAAGGGTTGTTTCAGTTTACTAATTACCCTTATTCATTGCCGGCCGCAATGGCATAAATATCCATTGGAATATTTTGGCTATTTAACTATGCTCTAAACGTCTTCCCCCGTATTGATGTTTGGTTGTTTTCATGATTAGTCTCAAAGCACAGTTATGAGTTGGTTCAAGAGTTCAAGAGAGGTCATGAATGGGGATGAGGGGGGGGGTTAATACTTTGCATGAATACCCAGCAGATCCGTAAAGACTTTAATTTGAATTTCGGTATCTAGGTTGTAGGAAAGAAGTACTTAGATCTGAGAGCTCACTCTATAGACCATGGCGGTTTTGTACAATGCCCTCGTTACCCAACTGCTTTCAACAAGCAAACATTCCAAATGTAAGTATCTTAAGTTGAATAATAATTATACAAATTACCCTCCGGTGTTAGACAGCTCATCAGGATGGTTCCTTACTATGCCATTATTTCTCAGGAGTCCCAAAATTGCTAAATTTCTCACTTAAAGCGTCATAGGTTGCTTGAGATATAATTTAGCCTCAGTTCTCAGTTAGCTAATCAGAGGCTGATTTTTTGCAAGAAGGGAATTTTTATCTCAACCTTAGGGTTGGAGAGTTATCGTCCGGAAGGGCACATACACACACACAAACAAACACACAACATATATATACCTATATATATATATATATATATATATATATATATATATAAACACGTTGAACTCTAAGATTCGTCTCAGAATGACTCAACGCGGTAATTTAAAAAATTTCCGAAGCCAATTGCATTCCAAAAGCCATTGCAATAGCTTCATTTTCTATGAAAATTTGCTAAAAATGTATTGTTATAGCAATAAATATATAAATTTAACAATTTAATATAATATAATACGATAACTTACGAAAATTCGTTCATACGATCACTTTTTGACATGGATATGTCTTTGCTCTGGGGGGTCAACCAAAAATTTTCGTGACGCAAAAAATATGTCACAATTTCTAATGATGTTCACGTACAACCAATCCGTTGCTAGGGGAATGGAACTTCCGTAGTTTTCATCGCACAGAAATCGTTCACCACTCGTTGGAAAGTGCTTGATTTATGTGATAAATGTTCACATCTCAAGCTACCAATTTCCCCCTCATTCCTAAACTAAGTTGATTGGACTATGACATAAAGCAGTAGCATCATTTACTCCACTCCATAGGAAACATTTTCATCCTCTTGACAACAGTCGACTGTAAACAACAACTCATTGTACCTAGTGACTTCTCTCCACAGTTATTTTCAACATTTCTATAAGTAGGTAAACCGTTGTTATGTTGGAATTAGTGGGGATGCGGCCCAGGGAAAATAAATGAAATTATTTCATTTATTGTTTTATTTGATAACGTTCCATCCTCTTACTGAGGACATTTTCAGATCTTGGTGTGTCCAGGAAAAAATTTATAAACATCCGAATATAACGGATTCGTCAAATAAAACAGTGGCTCACCAAGTCAACTCAATGTCAAGAAAGCAAGATCTGAAGATGTCCTCAGTAAGAGAACGAAACGTTATCAAATAAAACAATAAATGATATAATTTCATTTATTAATGAAAAATCAGGCTATCATGAACATAAAAATGATAGCGCCTGTATTGAAGAAATAACTTTAATAGTATGTATAGTATGCTTATTGTGTCTCCAAGAATAATATAATAAATTCTTTATCCTACATTTCGTCGCCTACAGTCCAAAGTTAAAGGATTTGTTTACAACTCTCGAGGACAACCGTTATGAAATCCCCAATCAAAGACATATCCATGTAACATGGTATCTGCTTGTAAAGCAGATAGTGGAACTCGTTTACGAGTTTTTATGAAGAACTTTTTTTACCAGAATACTACTCAGACAAAGGTGATCGACTAACAAAGTTGTGTCCAAAATGTACCGACAACGTACTTAAATTTCATTATAATGTGCCGAAAATCTCTAAAAACCGCAAACAATTGTAAAAATCCAAGAACTTGTTTTTTATTGCATGATATTGTCGAGAGTCATTGTTCACTAAAATTCATAGTTAACAATATCTGTGCATTAATTTCAAAATAATTCAACAGAAATATAATTCTTTATGTTACGAAAGTTCTCTCATACAATCATGACTGGGACTTTTTATTTGACTTTAGCAGTTTAGGTTGGATAAGATGAAATTAACCTCAAACCTTATCAGGGTGCTCCGCCAAACTCTTGAACAATAAATTAGGCTTAGACGAAACGTAAACATCAGTCATACAACCCCCATTACAAAGTCACGTGCCCTCCGTGTTTCTCACTAAATGAGTACTTGATTTGACTCCACGCTTTCATCTCATTCGGAATGAGGTGGAAGTTGCCATACGTGGAGATGCTTTGTTGGCATCAAATGTCACCAAAGCTCCGTCGAGGATTTGCATAGAGAAACCAGCTCACTCGGCAGCTTACTCTTCCACTATTTGAGCCCGGAATGGTGAATCGAATCCGGAAATGGGCTGAGCCGTCCAAATGAGATTCGCATACATTTTCAAGGGCGTGGAAAGGTAATTTCATTTCCGAGACGTTTCCCCGAATTAACTTTGCTGAAGAACAAATGTCACCACAGGGAATAGCACAGACTTTTCTAGTTACACAGTTTTCGCCGAGTACTTTTACGTTATTGGGCGTTCCTAAAAAAGCGACCTATATTTCTGAAACTACCCAGGTAGGGAGTTACCTACGTGTGTAAAAGATACCCAACAGTCAGTTGGGGTACTTTTGCACTACATTTTGATGTTTTTTGCTCTGCAATGTGTTTAAATTTCATCTTCTCCTGTTTTTTAAGTTGAAAACTAATAATGATCAGTCCAAATTTTGAATTTTGAAACATGCTTTATCTAAAACTTCCTGTTGAATCATAATCTCTTTTTTTATGGTGGTGCAGTTTTTTATTTTAAAATCTTACTCAAGTTATGCAATTTACAAACTATCTGGAAAAACATTTCTGAATATGGGTACGAAAATGAAATTTTTGCAAGAATAAAGGCAACATGCCCGAACGGCCCTGCAATGATTGTTTTGAGAAAACTTTACCTAAATTAATAAATAATTACAATTATCACAACATTCCAACAATAATTCAATATACATACAACTTAATATTATAAAAAATTATACACAAGTAACAGAAACACAAAATACGTCCGAAAAAAAAAAAAAAAAAAAAAAAAAAAAAAACTACAACCCAAGTTTCTTAAATAAATACACTTCATATTAAGTTTCCAGCCTCAGTACCTCCAAGAGAGATTAGAAAACCAATAACTTTATTTCTAGATGTTGCTTGTTGATAAAAAGATGTGCTCAGTGGAAGTAAATTAAACTTTGCGTTGAACAAAATTATAGGAAGCAAAGTTTAGAATATTAGCAAAAGTATTTTCTGCAAGTTAAACTGTTTGTCATGGCGTCCACAGTAACTAAACGTATGAATAATGTCACGGGTGGACTATACAACATTCCCCCTCACGAGTGGCTGTCAATAAGTGTCAGTTGATCTCGGAAAGGAAAGAAGTTGAGGTATTTTGCGTCAGGCGACTCAGGGTGTGTATGAATATGAAGTTTGAGCCGACAGAGGAGGTCGGGAGGGGGCCAATGTTGGGCCGAAGTTCTACTTTGTTACTTATCTCGGCGCGTTTTTGAAGATTGACGTTAGTCTCGCAGGATACAATATTTGTTGCCATAAAACTCTGAAATGGGGTTTTCTGAGGGTTCAACTAAGTTAGAACTCCGGAAATTCCACGCGTAAGATAACGTTCTTGAAGGATTTGCGAACTTGATACGGTCAGGGACCGAATAGTTCAGTAAGAATTTACTTGGAGTCAGATAGAATCCCAAGAGAGAAACTTACCTGATAATAGATTACGGCACGCACGTGAATCACATCCAATCACTTCAGGTCAAGGACCCCAATACGTTAAGGGAATATAAACATCTCTGGCGATGGCCTTGTCGAGAATCCAATTTTGATAAAACCAAATGGGATTGAAGAGAACAACTTCGTCACAGAAAACGGAGTGCAGAGTGTCACACGTAAGTGAGACATGCAAATATTCTTTTCGTAGCTTTAAAGCACATGGTTATAACATGTATATCATAGTTCACTCACTCATCTCTTTACTCTAATAATATCGGCAGTTTTTACTTCCTACTACTGGGAGGAACATGACGCTGCATACCTTCTTGTAATCTACTGAAATAGAGGAGAAAATAGATAAATAAGTAAATGAATTAATAAAACTCAAAAAAATTGTACCGAGTGGGGTGTAGAACATAGCTTCCTCGTATCCGTTAGATGAATGTCCCATTATTGATATATTTACTAAATAATCTTGAAAGATTCACTGGAGGTTCCCTCTGTAGTTTGAACAAAACCGATCAATCAGGAAATGAGAAAATTGTGCTAGATAGATTGATAGTTACGTTTGCGCATACGCAAAAGCCACCGGTGAGTTGGGAGCGGTGGAGTTCATTGGGGACCATCTACAATCTACACCTCTCAATCTCTGAAAATTTAATTGAAATCGGATCGATACTGTGAATTTCATGCTTAATACAAGGATTTGAGGATCGTGCATGCGCAGCAGGTACTCGTGATACTATCTTTACGAAACTATTATAGGATTTAATCAAATCGCCATTTCCTAACTACCCTTCGAATTTGAGCGAGATCAAACGAATAGGGCATGAGAAAATGTCACTTGGTGGATTTAATGTTTGCGCGTACGCCGAAGCAACCAGTCGGGAGCAATGGGGTTTATTGAGGACCATCTAACCCTAAACGTTTGAATGATACAATGATTAAAAAAAACTATCCTCCGATTCTGAACGAAATCGGGCTGATAATCATGAGAAATCGACGTTATAAAACTCGGTGCTGTGCGCCTCACAAGGGCGCTTTCACCCCGCTGGGGGACCCCAGACACCATTCTTCTTCACCTTGAGCCTCAGCAAAACATTGGAGGGACGTGGAACACGCTCCATTTCAAATTTCACCTTCATAGGTTGAATACCATAGAACTTAGCTCCGGATCTTTCTCTCAGCTGACCTGTGGAGCTCAAGACTTCATTATTCGTTTTTAGACGTTCCAAGGATTCTCCAACTCAAATTTTAGCTTCATAGGTTCAATAACAACGAAATTAACTCGTTGGCTCAATCAGCTGGTCTACGGGGCTTCAGACTTTATAATTCATTTCTAGATGTTCCAAGAGGCCTTCATTTCAAAATCCAGCTTTATAGGTGGAATAGCAAAGCACTTAGGTCTGATTCTCACTCAGACGATCTGGGTTGCTCTAGATTTCATGATTCATTTCTAGGCGTCCCAAGAGGCCTATATTTCAAATTTTAGCTTCATTGGTTGAATAGCAAATAAATTAGATCCGCCGCTACTTTGGTCTTGAATACCAAAGAACTTAGCTCCGAATCTCACTCATCTGATCTGGGAGGATCTGGACTTCATGATTTGTTTCTGGACGTCCCAAGAGTTCACCATTTCAAATTTCAGCTTCAAGGTTGAATAGCAAAGAATAAAAGAGAGAAACTTTTCTTTATTTGGACTGCTAAAATTATCACGATTTTACGAGGGTGGAAAAAAACCGTTCTGTTCTTAAATTCGCTTTTATTAATCTCCAACGTTTCTCCCCAGGAATTGGTGGCTGAAAACCTCAGCATAAATTTCTATCAATCGAAAAGCGGTTTCTTTGTACTCAAATTCCTCAAATTTCTATACAATTTAGCATACTGTAATACGAGAGGAAATTCGCTTATACGCCATTTTCCTTTCCAGAGTAAAAATACTAAGTAACACGTGAAACTTGTACTTAGGGTCAGGCGGGGCAAGGGCGTTTTGGGGGCAAGTGCGTCTCTACGTTTTATTTCGCTCTGAGGCCTCTCTATTTTAATGAGTTTCTTAGCAAATGAAAGAACATGTGTTTATGATTACCTAATAAAAATTTTTATCCTCCTCACTGAACGAATAAGCGAAATAATTGGAACCATTTTCCGCGAAGCCTTCGTCCGATATCAAAGTGTGAATCTGAGGGAGGTACAGTTTTCAATGGGTTCCTTGTCTAAAACCCTTCCCTTCTTATTTATTCGACTGATTATCTTCCAACTTTTTGTTTCTGTATGAAAAATTGCTGCAGTAAATTAATAAAACGTTCTTGCCCTCCCCCCATTTTTCTTAGTGGGGTAAGTGCGTTTTCAAATAAGGGGCAAGTGCGTTTCATTAAAAACCACATGAAATTACCAGGAAAAATAAGAAAATCAAGGTCTTGAAGCCTAGTTTCCATCAAGAACCTCTTCCTCAACCCCCACGCACAACTGCAGGCTTTTCCCAAACCATTGCTCTGTCTTATTCTGCAAAACTCTGGAGTCTTCAAATTCTCTCTCACGCAAACCTCATTCTCCAACCTTCAGCGAATCAGCGGACAGCCAACAAGTGGATGAGTTCATTGATCATTTTATCAACTCAGGAATTCATATTGAGTTGCTAAAAATGATCTATTTTGCGGCGTTTTATTTTTCATTAACAATTCATTTTAAAAAGACCTAAAATCTACCTACTTTGGTTCATTTTATTTTTATTATTTTTCAGGGTTGAAAACGCACTTGCCCCACTATTTGTACCGCACTTGCCCCCCAACAGGGGGCAAGTGCGTTGTTTGAATGCTTCTAGGTTTTTCCCAATTCTTAATTAATTACTAACTTTAATTCATTGTATTCACACGTTTTTCGGCGCAGAAATGTCTAGGGAATGTAATAAAACTGTAGTTATTATTTAACTTATAGTTTGAGGGAAATGGTAGCATCACTAAGTCAGATTTATGAAAACGGGTACGCAATTACCCCCCCCCCGACCCTATCCCTAGTTGGCATTGATCGACATCGTAACCAGAATTTCTCAGCGATTCCAAAAATAGCGAGGGTAAAGTAAGTTTTTGGTTTAATGCATCATTCTACAACCACATCACTCGAATTGAAAGCGATGAAAACTTTGTCGGCGAAGACAGCCTCCGGTTTCTACTTCGGAAACTGACTTCTTCATTCCGGTGACAAATGAAGTTGTTAGAAACTTGACGTCAGAAACTTCAGCGTCAGACTTAAATCTCGTCCATGAGTTTGTAAAGGGCTTTAAAACCTAGTTTTCAAAGGACCGGAACGACCGGAGATTGGAATTTCGTAATATTGAACTTGAGAAAATATCATTTTATTGCATGGGGATTGTTAACTGCCTAGGACTTATAACATTATTACTTACACGTACTTAATATTTTTGGAAGAATAGATTTTGACATGGAACATGTTGCTGCCATCATAAACCGGTCAAAAATGAGTCATAATTACCGTTACGTGACATTTAGTGCTTCACGGTCTTATTTTCTGATGATTATCGCTCACAACCAAATCGTTGCCACGGAACTGTATCTTAGGCATTTATCATCGTACAAAAATCGTTCGCCCGTCGTTGGAAAGCTCTCGATTTACGTAACTGTATCATGTTAGCCACTACGCAGTGCTTGGCCAACAATCTGAGGTATGAGCGTTGTTGTCTGAATAATTATTTACGTACAGGTGATCCTTCTCAGTTAATTTTGTAAACATGATTGCAACTACTATTAGACTGGAAAGAAATTCGGAAGTTGAAATTTGATAGGGAGACTCTCTGGGACATTGAGAGACATATATAAGAAATGAGATATATTTATGAAATAGCGTTAAACTCTGGGATTCGTTTCAGAATGTCTCATAACGGATTTCAATGAAGAGGTTTTTCAAAAATTATGATTTTAAAATTTTCCGAGCCATTGCAATAGCTTCGTTTAGTACGAAAATTCGCTAATAAAAGCAACTATACTACACGGAGTTATTAATGATGTAATAATAATTCTAAACAAAATCGAAAGCAAATGTGGTAACCAATACATGTCTTCATCGGCTATGCTTACTTTTTTTCAATTTTCATCAAATTTTCAGCAACTATTAATGAAATTGAAGTACAGCTTCAAGTATAATTTTATGCGTAAATTTATTAATGTTCTAATTCAATGTTGATAAACTTCTTTTGACTAAAATTATGCTAACATATATGAAATTAATGATTTTTTCTCCGTTTGTAACCATTTTTTTAAATTTGGGCAAATTAATGTACAGAAACGAACAAACTCACCTTCAAAACTCGATTTTTCGGCGCAAGAACGTAAGTTTTGTCTAAGGTGCGGAATTAAAAAATAAGTTATATATATGTATATACCTACATATAAAAAAAACTTTAAATTGTAGGATTCCAAGCCATTGCAATAGCACAATTTTCTAGGAAAATTTGCTAAAAACGCTCAAGTTACCTAACTATACTTACTATGATGCATTATTGGGATTTTTTTTTGAGGTAGGTAGTAACTATTTTAATTTCTCTGAAAGAAATATTGTGAGGTTTCAGATATTTCCATTACGGTTACATCACTCTGATCCGACTACGGGGCTGGGTTGCGTAATCTGAAATGATTTCATTTGATTATTACAAGGGTGCCAATGAAACCCTATGGAAAACATCGCCGAATTGAAATTTTGGTTACAGGCGTTCGCGGTATCCGCTTTAAATAAATATACAAACGAATTCCTAATTTATAAAACAATAAAACCAACCACGTAACGTAGTGTTTTATTTTTGACGTCTACGGCGCTGATCATTTGGGTAGGAGAAGTCGAGGAGGAACCACCTGAAAATGTTAGTCGTGATTCGTACTTTGATCCGTGCTTGGAGAATCAGCCGCGCTGCAAAGTTCTCTCAGGATAACCGAATATTCAGCTACAATGTAGGTAACATTTCTTGACACACATATTGACAACATTCTCCGAAACTTTTCCATTTCTATCTCCCCCCTAATAGAAAATCCCTTCAAAGAGTATTACATTATCATTTTCTCTTCAATTCTCTTTCTTGTTTCATAACCTCCATCTTTTTCTTTCTCAGCATATCTTTGGCTTGTTTCCTCCTAAGTTCTTCTTCCTTGATAGCCTTCTGTTCATTTTGTTTAACTAGTTTAATTTGTTCTTTCTTTCTGCTTATCTCATTATCAATATGCCTCTTCTTCTCTTCATCCATCTTAATTTCATCCTGAATCCTCTTTATTTCTCGGTCTGTAGCTTTCTTCAGCTCTTCCTTTATCTTCACAGCCTGGCTATCCAACATTATCTCTTCTGCCTCAACTTTCTTTATCATCTCCAGTTCCTTCTTTTTGATTTCCAACTCCACAGCCCTTTTCTTTTCCGTTGCTTTCTTCTGTTCTTCTCTTCTTCTATCCATTTCGTCTTGTAGTTTTTTCTCAATTGCTTTTTCTATTATCTTTCCATGCTCCTCTGCTAATCTCTCTTCAGCCTCAATCCTCCTACCGCTCACTGTTTTTTCTTTGTTTTCTTCTCTCACTATTTCGTCACCATTTTTTACATTGTTGTCAGTTTGTTGCGCATCCTTCATCACCTATCACATAATCGTAATGCTTCATAAAAATCTTCATATGTGTGTTCTCTTGAGTGTCGTGTTCTGTTTACGAACAATAGAGTAGTGGTAACATCAATATATTTGTGTAGATATCTCTATGACACCATTTGCATCATGGGTTTACTCTCCCAGTAACCAAACCAATGATTAATACTCCTAAAAAAGTGTTGTGCAATTCTACGATTAACAATAAATTTGAACTATCGAACTACAAAACTACCGCTACGAAAACGAGATATTTTGCAAGACCAAAATGTGTCACGAATGTAGCAGGAAAACACTCGCTGCCTAAATTTCTTTTGTTCACCCTAGTAATTTGATATTAAGAGACGAATGATATTATGGGCTCATCCTGATCAGCTTAGTTAGCTGAACTCTCCCCCCATTTCACCCTAGAAAATCTAAATTCAACAGGGAGCCTCTCTAGGAAAACAAGAATCGAATGAAATGACGGACTCCATCCTGATCAGCTGAGTAACCTCATCCTAAGATGTTGATATTTTTTAGTGAGTCTCTTTACTTTACAAGTGAGACTCTACTACCGACACCTGAGGTAAAAGCGTGTGCCACTTCCTCCAAAATGAAACCGTTCGTGTGTGTAGGTGGTTGGAATTTATTTTTTCCAAGGGCAAGTTCTTCATGGGGCGCCCAAAAATCTCAAAAAAAAAAAAAAAAAAAAAAAAAAAAAAAATCTACTGAGAACTGACTTCATTTGTGTTTTTCAAATTTGTGTTTTTCAAAGATAAAGAAGTAATTTGTATCCGTAGGTATATCGGAAAGAATGAATGAAAATCAAGTTAAAATATTAAGTATCGGATATCCCTCTGGTGGCCCAGATAGCCGCCATGGTGGATGGGTTCGTGCCGCTCTGGGCATCATGGCTTTGAGCCACGCATGGAGGCACGCGCTTGCTCAATGTTATCAGTTCATCACATACTCCCTCCTAAATCGCGTCATCAAGGTCAAGCGAGGTATACATGTTATTATGGGATTTTTTGTGTGGAATTAATTTATCATATGTGAGAGGATGCTATCCTGTACTTAACGGTTCATTCATTGCATACCAACAGTTGATTCGTTCAACCAAAAAAGGAAGTCGCGTGTGTGACCCTTCTCAATGTTCAATCAACTTCATCCCAAGTCGAATGAGTCTCGAACTCCATTACAAAATATCTCATCGCTAAATCTGCCTTTAATGGAACCTATATTAGCAATCTTACAAAGTGACTGTTTCTTTCCTAAATGAGCCAGATGCTTGACAATTGAAATTAGTGATTAGGGGATGGGAAAATCAAATTAGAAATGGACACTCCTCGAAAACTGGCTTCAGGACACCCTTTAAATATAAGATAAACTATATGTGCAACTAATACGGATTTTTACTAAAGGATTGGCTACTTGATGTTAAGTATTTTTGAGATGCGATGAAAGCGAGCATCCAGACTACTAATCTATGCAATAACTGATCTGTGTAAAATCTCTCTAAGAGTGGTTGTAGACGAGCTTATGCTAGTTTCGACTACTCTCCTTTCAATAGCTATCGTTATCAATTTGAATGATCTCAAGTTAAATCGAGAGCTTTCAACGAGTGGTGAACGACTTTTATGTAATGGAAGAAGACGAACAAACTTGAAACCGTAATCGTTGTATGTGAAAATGATGAGAAAATTTTCCATTACGTCACGCTTTTCCGTTACGCATTGTGTGACGCAAATTGTTATAATTTCCCACCGGGGCCATAGCAAAGACATGGAAATGCCAGTAAGCCAAGTCCAGTGGCAACTGAGAAATTGATTACACCAGGGGCCTATTTTTCATAAAGCAACAAGTGAGAAGTTACTAGCCGATTTTATGTACAAGTTGTAAAAAATGAGTGTGCAAGCGTTTTATAAATGTACAAGTGTAGGCTTGTAATGCTCTGTGAATACTAATCATAAATAATCATTTTGCAAAAACAGCACCGAAATTCGTTTTGCCCTCAAGACGTCATGTTGGCACATACATACAGACATCATTTTTGGTTTATTATTTTCAGTAATAAACCTTTGCAACCGACCAAGAAAACATATTCACCACCAGCAGTCGTCCCTTAGCAGTCCTGATCCGGAAGACCACGTCGTTCAAGGCAGCTACCACCTGGCATGGTCCCTCCCATGGTCGCTGCAGCTTCGGATTTTGCCCCAACCTTCTTCTTGGGTTATACAACCACACTTTGTCTCCTGCCTGGAACTCATTGACCGCCATTTTCCAGTTGTATCTCTGAGTCATCTCCTCAGCTCTCACCTTCAACTTTTCTCGAGCCTGTTCCCCCGCCTTCACGAGGGTGCTACGTAGCTTTCCTACGTACTCCGAAACTGGCATATCATCTGGTCTGTCTCCAAACAAGAGGTGTACAGGTAAACGTAGCTCTCGGCCAAAGGTGAGGTACGCAGGCGTCAGCCCCGTTGCGGCGTGCTCTGCCGCTCTGTAGGCCAAGAGCACAATTGGCAGCTGTTGGTCCCAGTCCTGTTGATTGTCTGCAACCACCTTCGCCAGCATCTGCCAAAGGGTACGATTCAGCCTCTCCACTAGTCCATCACTTTGTGGGTGCAGAGGAGTGGCCCGAGTCTTATGGATACCGAGCAGCTTGGCAACTTCCTGGAAGACTGAGGCTTCAAATGATCTCCCCTGGTCAGAATGCAGCTGCCTAGGGACACCAAACCTACTGACTATGTGTTCCACTAACGCTTTGGCAACCGTTTCTGCAGTCTGATCTGGAATGGCCAGGGCTTCCGGCCACTTGGTGTAGTAGTCCTGGACTGTCAAAATATACCGATTCCCTCGATCAGTAACAGGCAATGGTCCCATCACGTCAATCCCCAGTCTTTCAAAAGGGGCTCCCGTGACTTCAGCCTTCAGTGGTCCTCTTCCTGGTTTTTGGGAACGCTGGCCACAGGCAGTGCACCATCTACACCAGTTTCGTACATCCTGATGGATACCAACCCAGTAATACTGCATGCGGACCATTGAACTCGTCTTCCTCTCCCCAAAATGGCCAGTCTCGTGAACTTTCTGCAAAATTCCCCTCTTCCAGGCCTCCGGAACAAGAAGCTGAAGACGCACGCTCCTACCATCAGTGCTCTCCCACTTGCGGTAGGCACAGCCTTCCACGAGACATAGAGATCGAAACATGGCCCAGAGTGCTTTGATATCTGGACTGTACTGTCCCACTCCAGCTGGCTCGGGTCGGTCACCCGCTTCCAGCCAAGCAATCACTTCCTTCAGAACTGGATCTGCTCGCTGTGCTTTCCCTGTTTCTTCCACAACAGGCCCCTGAAGCTGGCATCGATTCAGCCGGGCTCCCTCCTTCAGTTCACATCGGGCACAATATTGGCAACTATCCTTCAGGCACGGCCTCCTAGAGACAGCATCTGCATTCCCGTGCTCCTTCCCAGGACGATACTCTATCACTATGGAGAAAGGTGCCAGCTGCTCTAGCCATCGTGCCATCTGCCCATCTGCATTCTTGAAATTTAGAAGCCATCTCAGCGAAGCATGATCCGATCGGACCATCAACTGTAGCCCATTGGCAATACCAAAGTTCTGGAAGTGGCCTACAGCTTTGACAACACTCAGCAACTCCTTCCGAGTAACACAGTAATTTCGTTCAGGCTTAGACAGACACTTACTGTAGTATGCAATGACTACTTCTTTTCCATCCTGGACCTGAGACAGGACAGCCCCCACTGCTAAATCACTCGCGTCTGCATCAATAATGAACTGTCCCTTGCTCTGGACATGGCCCAGTACTGGCTTTGACACCAGTGCTTCCTTCATCCTCTGGAATGCTTCCTCACAACTCTCTGTCCAGACAAACTCCTTGGCATCCACTGTCTGGTACAGGGGCTTCATTACATGAGCAAAAGAAGGCACAAACTCCCGGTAGTAGCTGCACAGGCCTATAAACGATCGGAGCTCCCGAGCCGAGCCAGGGGTAGGCCATTCCACTATAGTCTTCATCTTTCCAGGATCTGGATGTATGCCTTCTTGCGAAATTCGATGGCCAAGGTACGATGCTGTGGCAGTGAGTAGCGTGCATTTCTTTGTGTTCAGCTTAAGGTTCACGGCTCTCAAGATAGCAAAAACTCTCCGCAAATGGTCTAAATGTTCAGCAAAGGACCTACTAGACACCAGGACATCATCAATGTACACCCCTGCGCAACCTGACTGGATTACTTCCTTCAAAACCCCCTCCATGGTACGCTGAAAGGTAGCAGGGGCATTACAAAGGCCGAAGGGCATAACTTTAAACTGCCAGAGGCCAGTAGGGGTACAAAACGCCGTTTTGCCCTGGTCAGCTGGAGCCACAGGTATCTGCCAGTACCCGCTCTGGAAATCCAACGTGGAGAACCATGAGCACCCCTCCAAACCTCTTATCAGTTCATCTGTCTTGGGCAATGGATGAGCGTCCTTCCGAGTAATGTTGTTCAGCTTCCGATAATCTATACAAAAACGTGTAGACCCATCTTTCTTGGCCACCAGTACAATTGGGCTTGCCCATGAGCTCTTGGAAGGTTCAATAACCCCTGCTCTCAGCATATCTTCCACTAGCTGATCGACTTCAGGCTTCTTCATTGGGGCCAATCTCCTGGGCTTCTGTCGGATGGGCAAGGAATTCCCCACATCGATCCTATGAGGCTCAACCTTAGCTGCACCAAAAACCATCTTACCTTCCGCAAAGACATCCCTGTACTCGACCAACAACTTCAAAACCAAGTTGGCTTGCTCTTGTGACAGCCCCTCTATTGATCGCTTCCACAGCTGATCCAAAGCTCCGCTGAGTCCTCTATCTTCATCCTCCCCAGCTGTCTGCAACGTGTTGATGCCTACTAGTGGGACCTTCTTATGACCCAAGCACAGCTTTCCATTTTCTAGGTCTACATTACAGCCATGCTTACCCAGAAAATCTAGGCCAAGAAGGCAATCCTCCTTAATGTGTGCCACCGTTACATCCTGAGTAAAGCTGATCCCATGTCCCAAGTCCATCCTCACTGCCTTTTTCCCTTCTACTTCAATCGCTGCCCCCGTAGCTGAATGGAGGTTCACATCAGCCGTATGCAACTTAGTACCACCCTTTAACACATTAGGCCTCACCACCGTTACTGCTGCCCCGGTGTCCACCACCATTCTACATGGCTGGCCATCAATAAAACCTTGGACAGCAACTGTGATACCCCGGACTCCAAGAACTGGGTGGGACTCAAGGAGCACCGGCCTGTGTCCCTCTAGACCGATGCTCAACAGTTTTCCGGCTGTGAGGTGCTGTTCGCAGGTCTACCCGCCCCAGAAGACTGTCTTCTTCGCCTTGGGCAAAACCTTGCAATATGACCATGTTGCCCACAAGCAAAACATTCCCACAGGCCCTGCTGGCGGATGTTCTGTACAGCTACATCTTCTGTCTCAGCCCTATCTGTCACGCTGCGGGTAGGCCTCCATACAGGTTCCTCTACATAGACCTGGACTCGCATAGCATGTTGCAATGCAGCCTGAAGCGACGTTTCCCTGCCTACTACTGCCACCCTCAACTTCTCACTATAGATACCCCTATAAAACTGCCTTAATGCATGGTCATCAACTTCCCTAGGGATGCTCCAGGCCAAGCTCGATATGCAAGAATTTCTAGGTCCGCAGCAAACGTTGCCAAATCTTCCCTAGGACCCTGTCTCCGAGCCTGCAACTGTGTTCGGTATAGTTCGTGACGGCTTTCGCTCCCAAATCTCAGCTGTAAGGCAACTAACATTTCTGCATAAGTCGGTTCTGGCAGCCTAAGCATAGTTACAGCGGTTAGGGCGGGTCCCTTCAACACTGCAACCAAGTTCGCACCCATCTCCCTATCAGACCAGTGGTTTGCTCTAGCTGCATGCTCAAATTGGAAAAGGAAGTCTTCAAAAACTGTTGACCCATCGAATGTTGAAGGTTTAATCCTACCTTTGGGTTCAGAGATGGCTTGGACCTGGCTTGTTCCTGGCGTATTTGGCACCGCGCTGCTTCTCTCCGGGACGTTCCCTCCTGCCAGCGATGTCCCGACCAAATATTTTTAACCCCCCCCCCCCCCCATCAAAATTTGTAGGTTCACATTTCAAGATGCGTAGAATCCAAAAGTGGAATAGGACAAAATTTGTCTGTCAGCCGTCCAGAGCTTTTCTCCGAAACTGCCTGACCAAAGTTGATGAAACTTGTGTTATAAATCACATGTGGGGTCTAGTTGATCCTAGTATCATCTGTTGAATGAAATATTCGAAAATCGAGTTCTTGAAAACTTTCAAGGTAACAGTAATGATTTTTTGCTTGTCATTGATAAATTTAATATCATCCCAAAGAATCGAATAAAACCATCCGCAACGCTGTACGTCAATCCGTTCGCTCTCTCTATTGGCTAGGACTTCGGAAAAAAAAGAAAAACGCTGTTGCTAGTGAATCTGTGATTTAGTTAATCAATCGCAAAATTCTATTGATGACCGGTAGAGAATAAGGCCAGAATACGGAAAACTCCTTAATATAAGAGATATTGGGATGTGTACCATTGTCTTTCATCTGAACATAGTTTGTCAGTGATCAGTTTTCTCTGATCACGAGATTCTACGTAGACTTTCCAAATGTGTTTATTGTTTAATCTGCTCCTATGGTCCATTGCTATACCACTATTGATGTATTTTATAAATGAAAGTCTTTTTAGAACCACTACATTTATCGGTGGGGGAGGAAGGTCCTTTCCTTGTTTTCCAACGTTTTGTTGGCATCGTTGCCAACCTTGGGTTTGTTAGTGAGTAAACACACTTTTGGCGAGGAACCAGCTTTACGCTTTTTGCGTGAACGTATCAAGATCCAGTCAGTTTCTCTTCCGTGACCTTCCTCATCCGTAATATATGACTCGGTACACGGGTCGATTTAGAAGTCCTCTGTTTGTTCTCAAAAACTCTAAAATTTTCGTTTAATTTCAAGATCGTAACATTAACTCGGCTTAGGTACTAATTTAATGAAGCTACAACCTCATATAAATTTATTATTAAATGCATCACTTACTCCCGATAGCGCTTGTAGCAATGCGGTCTTGCGATAGTTCTTGCCTTGTTTCTCATAGAACTTCCTTAATAGTTATTAGATCGTCAGCTTCGCTGCCCGAGCCTTCCATTTCGTTTAATTAACATACTGAACTGCCTGCTGAACACCTGTTTATTTCTTTTTGCGAGAGTACATACCGATGTTGATTTAATGAACTGTCGCAGAAGACTGACAATGTAGGTAAGTAGGGTAAACCTGTAGACTTACTTTCGAACCCTCATTAAAATTTACGTCATCATCCTGGAGCTGTTTTTTCGCATAAAAACGTACGAAAATAACTGAGATATGGTTGATTTTAAGCTCCGAACCGGCCTATCCTGAAGCTTTTTTGCTAGGAAAGTCTATAAACAAGGAGTCTAAAATTTAATGGCATTATTTTGCAGCACTATTTTGTTTGTTTTTGAAGATATCAAAAAACTTTGAATTGTAACTCCCCTTTATTTTTTGGATGCTATTCAATCGGATTTTGATTATAACACGACACACGCCACAGTGTCGCTACGAGTCATAGCTAGCGTTTTCCAAATGAGAACCCCCATTTTGTATTGCAGATTCGAAATCTACTTAAAATTTCGTGCAAAATGACCGAGAAAGTACGTCAAATATAAAATATGGAGTTTTAAAAGATATTCAATTGCTATGATGCATGATTTTGGGGTATTCTTTCTATGAATTACGTGTTGAAATTATTTTATAGAACAGCAGTACCCACATCGAAAATAATCGGAAAACACACACACACAAAGGAATATTTGTACACTTTGCGCTCTGCAAAATCGAGTAGGTAAATGTGCAATTCAAGCTGTTTTCGGCATGTTACTAAATTGTTGTTGCAAATATCAAGAACCACATAATTCAGCGTAGGGAAAAAACCCCCAAACTCATGTATCATTTGTGGCGACTGAATATCTTTAAAAAAGAAGCATTCACGCAGTTTGCGTAAGCAGGACCGATTAGCTGGAGGTCTGGGTGAAGCCCGTAATTTCATATGCCCCTTGATATCCTAGAGAGGCTCTCTATCGAATTTCGTTGAAATCAGACAGACGACATAACTTTTAGCCCAATCAGCTGATCAGGATGGAGCCTGAAAGGTCATTCGTCTCTTGTTATGCCAGAGAGGCTACCTATCAATTTTCAATGTCCTAAGGTGAACCGGAGAGATTTTAGCTCACTCAGCTGATCAGGATGGCGCTCTTCACTCTGCTCGTCTCTTGTTTTTTTTTTATTTTTTATTTTAAATCTGTTTAATAATGAATGAAATACAATTACAACTTTACTGTATGCTGCTTAAGCTCAAAGCTTGTCTGCAGCGACCACACACAAAAATACAATTTTTCTGAATGTCTCATCAACCGAGATATCTTAAAAGCAAAATCATACAACACTTCTTTTAAATATCTAATAACAACTAATGAAATTAAATTGAAAACAAAATCAAAGCTAAAATTGGGTGGGCATATAACTTCCGCCAATAGAAAGAAAAGAGAGAAAAAACAACAGATGCAGCCTGCTGATGAATTAAATTACTCATGCTAACCACGACTCGTTAGAAATCAAAAGGTTCGGGCACATTATTACATTTAACGTTTAACATCCAGTCATTCTTTCGTTAACAGGTAGACTCGCAGATTCTTTACAAGTACCTTGAAGGTTTTAATCGTACCATCTTTAAAGTTTTAGTTGTCCACACTTTATATAGCGAATATATATATATAATGGGGGGTATGCCCCCCGGCCGGATAGGCGAGCGGAGCGAGCCGGATAGTACTCGTATTTATATATAAATCTGAAAATGAGTGACTATTGTAATCGTGTTCTACACCCTCTGAAACGCAAAGAAAATGCACCCCCACCCTCGAGTGCCGCCATGCCGACGGCTGTGATTCCCCCTTTTGTGAAAATTCGAGTGATGGGGATTTCCATGAAATTTTATGGAGATCTTGAACTTGAAAAACGCGAGTTAGGAGTCGTAGCGCCACTGTGCCGCGTGATAATCAAACTCCGATTTTACCATTGATTAGAATTTAAAATAAATCTTAATTCAAAATTGAAATAAAAGGGAGTTCCGTAAAGTTTTTTGACGTCAAAAATAAAATAATAAATGGCTGTTCCATTAAATTTTAGACACTCCATTTACGCAAAGCACATTCAGATATAGTGAGCTAATTAAGGTAAATGTGAAAATTATTAGATCTAGCATAGGATAACTCAAATGGATAACACATATTCTAGAAATGATCAATAATTACTATGTTGGGTAGTACTATCAACCATATTTTATTAATTCTGTAGCACATCTAAACTGGTTTTTCACTTAAAGCCCGTATATTATGGCGTACCTACCAAGAACAATAGGTACATGATTTGACCAACTTACATTATGGGTTCTTTATCAGTAGAACACCAACTTCTGCAGTCTGTTGAAGGCAAAGTGCTAAAAATATTAATCTTAATCAGGAACTGCTAACCTAATAATTACTAAGTATATTGATCTGGATTTGATTTATATATGTGCAGGCGGCGGAAAGTGGGAACATAGATGATTTCAACAGGTTGTTCACAGCGGAACCGAAGCGGCTCAGCGTTCGAGACAGCAAGGGGCGGGCCGCAGCACATCAGGCTGCCGCCCGCAATAAGCTCAACATCCTTCAGTTTATCGCCAACCACAATGGAGGTAAATCACTATGGGATGCATTTTTATTATATATATATATATATATATATATATATATATATATATATATATATATATATATATATATATATATATATATATATATATATATATATATATATATATATATATCCTAATGAATTTAATAACTTGTAAAATTCGATACCTACTCAATTCATACCCATTTCAGTAATTGTTTACAAAATGGATTCCTCGCATTTTTTAAATGATAAATATTCATTAGAACTTCCCACTAAAGAGAGTCCTGGCATGAAGAGAAGGCACACATTAGGCAACAATCAGTGATAGATAGGCTGGAAAAAAAGGATCATATTTCATGCCAACGAAATTCCAGCTTCATAGGTTGAATAGCAAAGAAATTCGCTCAAATTAAGTCGTCAGGAGTTTCTCCCATCATATATTAACCCAAGCGGAAATTGAACGGCTGAAGGTACCGGATTAACAGCGAGAGCAGCTGATTGCGGAAATCAAGAATAGAAGAATAAGTTCACCGTGTTTATCTCGATTAGGAGGACTTCCTGTCTTGCTAAGAAGCCTGAAGAAGAGAAAAACTTGAACCAGATCGACGTAGGTGTTCATGAATCTCCCCATAGTATAAAAATGGCGAGTGTAGTAGTTTTATTAAAAGCCTTTTATTTAAAACTTCGAGCAAAGTCCATGTAATGCTTAGTTTTAAGTATTTTTGCAAAGTCCGATTTTCGCCTTCCAACTGAAAAGGCGATATAATGCTTGGGATGTAAGCCGTCATCCTAGAGTTGGGCTCAGTAATTCTTGCATGAATTAACTTACAGTAATAACGCTTATAACGTAGGGCACTAACGTATAATGGTATAGTAAATAACACATATCCTCAACACTCAAGGAAGATAAAGCACATATTTTCAAATTATAGTGAAACCTGGCTATAAGGAATCGCAAGGGGAAAGAATTTTTTTCCTAATACAGAGGTTTTCCTTATAACCAAGTTTTCCTGATAACCAGCTATCTATTAGTGAAATTCCTTATGTGAAAGTTCTCGGAAGTTTGAAAGAAACTGCCATTCTGAAAGGATGCAATTGTAATTCGGAGTACGCAAATGTATACAGCGTCAAGATATATTTTGTAGAAAAATACAAGAAAATGAAAAATCTGTGTGGGCTTCTCGAAAAACTCGGAAATTTTCGTCAGTTTTTCAGTCGTCGTCATAGTGACGCGATTCTCCAGTTCATGGATGAAGTCAAACGATGATAAGTCACTCTCGTTGGACTCAGAAGGCTTTCATCGTCGGTGTCGTCCTCATCTGAATCCTCGTCGATCAAGTGGGAAATTTTGGCGACAATTTCTAGGTCTGTTCCAGCCCCAGAAATAGAAGTTGTCAACATCTACATATTCTTCGAAGGTAAACATCGCTCCAGATGATGATGATGATGGCAGGGCAGAGATTACTTATCCCATTCGATTTGTGGGGTTCGGGCAGGCAGGGTGAGGGTGCTAGAATCATCCCCGACTATGAATGAATAGTCGAAAATTTGTCGCTGTTGGATGTAGGACATATGGGGCGTTTAGGCATCGTGCCACGAGAAGATACCGCGTGAAGACAGAACGACTTGAATAACAATACTACTGACAAGGTCGAATCAACATAACGATCAATATTGACACTTGAAAACTTGCTTACACAGAGGTCTGAGCTGGCTTGTCTTTCTTATGTGGAGGTCCCTCTTCCTTATGTCCAGGTTTCTCTCAATCATCTTCCTTACACAGAGGTAACGATAAACCAAATCGAATTCCTTACATGGAGGTAAAAAACCCCCTTACATGCAGGTTTTTGGCTTCCAAGGGGGAGGGACCTCGAAAATTCTTACTTACATAGAGTTTTTCCTTATTTACATAGAGTTTTTCTTTACATCCAGGTTCCTTATAGCCAGGATTCACTGTATTCACATTTCACCTGAGTAATTTACTTTTTTAATTTATTTCAACAGACTTAATTATTAGATGCTAGTACTTGTTAGTAATGTTGATAATTTCAACACTAATATTTTAGAAAGAAGAAGAAGAAAAGGAATAAAAACAAAAACTAATGAAGAATATTGGAATAAAAAATAATAAACAAACGGAATTATTTCGATTTTACGAGTTACCTAGTTAATTTTTCATCAATATTCGAGTTTAGGTCAGATTCAATGTTATTTCATTATATTTGATATTATTTCAATTCAATGCAGTTAAGCATAACTTAAAACATACACGTAAATAAACATATACGTGAGTATGAGAAGTACCTGATGACGTGGTGGCTGTAATCCGGATAGTGGGGCCAGGGCCAATCTTTACTCGCTCTCTTCGTCCATGGAGGAACTCAGGGGTTGTTTTCCTTTAGCGATTTGTTTATGGCACTCAGCGGATTCCCAGCGAGGCCCTCCAGTGGTTCGATTGCAGACTGATTGTCACACATAAAACACTAAGGCCGAAAATAGGTAGTGATTTCAGGAGAAGGGTTGACATTGGATTTTGAAAATTTAGACCGTTCTGAGAAAGGCAGTGAGAAAATCACTGCCTACCATCGCGAAATTGGTGGAATACACAATGGCGTCCTCTTAAAGATGTCTCAATTTGCCCATTTTCGAGTTTTTCTCTAATGATTCCTAAACCTTACACCCTACAGAAATTTCTTATGCGTGGCAAAGATGTAGAGCATAAAAAAACAAAACGTTTCGATCCCAAAACTCTGAATTATCTCTTAAAATAAGCAAATTACAAACGATTGAAAATCGGGCTAATTTTGGGTCACTCCTCTCCTCCCTCTTCCCGTCATGACTTTTGCCCTTAAATATCACGTAGTGACGTTAATATTGGTCTGTTTTCAGCCTGCCAAAGCTCATTCTACTCACGATAGATACCCAAGTTCGTATCGAGCATATTTCAGCTGAGACCTTTCCCATTCACTTACAGCCGAACTCATGAATTTGATGTAATTTTACCCATAAAGTTCGCTAAAACGGCCTTTTTACTTCGCAATTTAATGGAAAACGATCTGGGCAAAAACTTGCCCGATATGAACTTTGGAAAGTATTTAACCCTGAATCGAATGAGGTTTGGCAGACCTGAATCAGACCAATATTGAGGCTGCTGCGAGATTTTGAAGGGCAAAAGTCTTGAGGGAGGGAGGAGAGGACCCTTCTAAAATTAGCCCTATTTTCGATTGTTTCCCTTATTCTGGGAGATAATTCATAGTTTTTGGGTCGAATTGCTATAGTTTTATATGCTCTACATCTTTGCTACGTATACAAATTTCTGTAGGATATACAGTTTTAGAGTTAATAGAGAAAAACTTTAAAACGGGCCAATTAAGCCATGTTTATGAGCCCGCCATTTTGTACTCCACCAATTTTGAAATGACGGACGCGTATTTTCTCACCCAGAACGGATTAAATTTTCAAAATTTAATGTCAATCCTTCTCCTTAAATTACTACCCATTTTCGGCCTTGGCTCCTGGACTAATACTGCTCATCCTACGTGTAGGATCACCATTCCACATAGTTTATCTACGGTTCGACAACTCGTACTCCTTGTTTTGTAGAACTGAGGAAATTTCGGAATTTGAGCAGCCTATACCGTGCATTCCTTACTTATTCAGTGTAATTCTGGTCAACGGTAACGCCAGGCAATCTACGTAGTTTTTGACATTTCATGTCTTTGCTATGGCACACAACCAAATTTTCGTTATGTCACGTTACGTTACGTAACGAAATATGCTCAATTTCTGATGATTTCCGCTTACAACCGAGTCGTTGCTAGGGAAATGGTACTTCGTCGTTTTTCATCCCACAAAATTCGTTGACCATTCGTTCGAAAGCTCTCGATTTATCCAACCATATTATGTTAACTACTGCGAAGTGCGTGGCCAACAAGCTGAGTTATGAGCATGGTTATACGAATAATTGTTTACACACAGGTGATCAATTTCAATAATTGATATTGTGAACATGATTGCAACCGCTTGTTAATTTCTGATGATTTCATTGAGCTGGTGTTTCGATGATTTGATTCATAGCAGGTGATCCGAATATGGCGAAAAGGGTTTGCTTTGTGAAGCGGTGGTTAAATCATTGTAATAGATAATTTCTACACTTTACACTCTAGGAAGCTGTAATTTCGTATGTAGCCTCTTTAGGACACTTACTTGATGATGTCCAGGGTCCGGAGCAGCTGAGTTGCTCTTAGAGCTTGGATATGAGTCTGCAACTAAAGACATGAAATGTCCCAATGTGTTGCAGACTCGTATGCAAGCGTTTCTGATTTTTATGAAAGAGAATGTTGTACATCATTTTGAGTAAACCATGGGTGCATGGAGACCTCTAGTGTATGAAGAAGTAATAGAATCCGTTTTTACAGCTCCTGTAGTCTGCTTGCCAGTTTCTTTTACAATAATCCCGTATTGAAGAATATATAGCACGGTATAGGGAATATCAACATCTAATCGCTGTCCATCTTGACAGACTATTGTCATGTGTCTTTACGATTTACAACTGAGTGGAATCAGCGGTCACGACGAAGGTTAAAGTAACTTGGCCGTAATTTTGTCTTCTCAAATTTATTTAGTTTGTTTCAAAGTAGTCCACTCGTCCTCTACCCTTAGAAATCTCACGATGGCCAAGTTTCTCTTCTTGACAGAGCCTCCAGTAGCAAAACACACCGAAATAGCCTCTACCATGATCAGAATCCAATCCAGAAATCCGACAAGGGGCCTTTTCATAAAACAACAAGTTACAAGTGTACAAATTAACAAGTACAGGTACCTACTTGTAATGCACGGTAAACTAGAACGAGTGTTTCACCAAAACAAAGAGTACAAGTGTAGAAAAGTTACACTTGTTAAAGCTAAGGCCCGGTGCACACGAGCGTCAAAATGACGCTTGACGCCGCGTCATTTCTTGGAATCGCTATCTGCGTCCTATCTGAGTTTCAATGCACACGAGCGGCAAAAGGACGCAGGACGCCGCGTCATGACGTGTCAGTCACTCGCTCGCCAACTACGAGGATGGATCTGTACCCAGATATTGAAGAAGAAAGTGGTTTTTTCGTATTTGGTGCACAAGTACGTATTTCGCGAAGAAGAGGGCAGAAATCGGAAGTACTGAAGAAGCGAATATTATTGAAATTAAAGTACCTACGTTTTTCAGCATAATTTTGAGCAAAACTTATTAAATGTCCTAGTTAATCGTTTATAGTTTAGTTTTGACTAAAATTGTGCTAAAACTTATAAATGTAACGCTTTTTGGCTGTTTTTAGCCATTTTTAGTGATTTTTTTAGTACATTTTTCGAAATTTGCCAATTTAATGGGCAAAAAAAATACGTAGTTGACCAACAAACTCATCCTTTCGTTTGGAATGCTTGATTTGTTGGCCCAAGAACGGTATTTTTATCTCAATCCTAAGGAGAGTTATCGTCTGGAATGATGTATATATATATATATATATATATATATATATATATATATAAATATATATATATAATATATATATATATATAGGTATATATATAATCAATTACTGAAATTTCGATACAATTTAGCATAATATAATAAGACATGTAATTTAAGAAAATTCGCTCATTTGATCATACTGCATGACTGGAACTTTTTCTAAATAACATCCCCATACTCCCACATACATGCCCATATGTATACGTATATGAAATTGATATGAATGTGGATTTTGGTTGGGGTTGGACGAAAAGTTTTAAGGACCTCGGAGCTAGGACTCGGATTTCAATGAAGAATGTTTTCGAAAATTGTTATTTTATAATTGCAGTAGCAATTTTCTGCGAAGATTCGCTAAAAACGGCATGTTGGGCATAGCACGTAGCTTTCTCGTTTCCTTTGACAATGAATCAATGTGCAGAAAATTGAAGTTTTTCAAAAAATCGTGGGCCGAAATCTTCAAAATGATGGTTGACGCGAAGTGACGCAGCTGCACGTGTGCACCGGACGATTGACTGCTGAGTACTGCTAGGGGTATCGAGCGGCAAGATACCTATCGCCCGTGACGCGCGTCCCACAGAAACCTGCGTCAACTTCGATACCTATCCGCGTCAACGCAGGTATCGGCGTCCTGTGTGCACCGCACCATGCTCCGCTGTGTATCTCTAGTTATCCGATTGAAAATGACGCGGCGTCCAGCGTCATTTTGACGCAAAATGACGCGTGACGCCGCGTCATTTCTTGGAATCGCTATCTGCGTCCTATCTGAGTTTCAATGCACACGAGCGGCAAAAGGACGCAGGACGCCGCGTCATGACGTGTCAGTCACTCGCTCGCCAACTACGAGGATGGATCTGTACCCAGATATTGAAGAAGAAAGTGGTTTTTTCGTATTTGGTGCACAAGTACGTATTTCGCGAAGAAGAGGGCAGAAATCGGAAGTACTGAAGAAGCGAATATTATTGAAATTAAAGTACCTACGTTTTTCAGCATAATTTTGAGCAAAACTTATTAAATGTCCTAGTTAATCGTTTATAGTTTAGTTTTGACTAAAATTGTGCTAAAACTTATAAATGTAACGCTTTTTGGCTGTTTTTAGCCATTTTTAGTGATTTTTTTAGTACATTTTTCGAAATTTGCCAATTTAATGGGCTAAAAAAATACGTAGTTGACCAACAAACTCATCCTTTCGTTTGGAATGCTTCATTTGTTGGCCCAAGAACGGTATTTTTATCTCAATCCTAAGGAGAGTTATCGTCTGGAATGATGTATATATATATATATATATATATATATATATATAGGTATATATATAATCAATTACTGAAATTTCGATACAATTTAGCATAATATAATAAGACATGTAATTTAAGAAAATTCGCTCATTCGATCATACTGCATGACTGGAACTTTTTCTAAATAACATCCCCATACTCCCACATACATGCCCATATGTATACGTATATGAAATTGATATGAATATGGATTTTGGTTGGGGTTGGACGAAAAGTTGGAAGGACCTCGGAGCTAGGACTCGGATTTCAATGAAGAATGTTTTCGAAAATTGTTATTTTATAATTGCAGTAGCAATTTTCTGCTAAGATTCGCTAAAAACGGCATGTTGGGCATAGCACGTAGCTTTCTCGTATCCTTTGACAATGAATCAATGTGCAGAAAATTGAAGTTTTTCAAAAAATCGTGGGCCGAAATCTTCAAAATGATGGTTGACGCGAAGTGACGCAGCTGCACGTGTGCACCGGACGATTGACTGCTGAGTACTGCTAGGGGTATCGGGCGGCAAGATACCTATCGCCCGTGACGCGCGTCCCACAGAAACCTGCGTCAACTTCGATACCTATCCGCGTCAACGCAGGTATCGGCGTCCCGTGTGCACCGCACCATGCTCCGCTGTGTATCTCTAGTTATCCGATTGAAAATGACGCGGCGTCACGCGTCATTTTGACGCTCGTGTGCACCGGGGCTAAGTTTGCAAGTGCAGCAGGAAAGAAAAATGGCGTGTGGGGACAAACGAAATAAACGTCAAGCGGGATGCCGAAATTGAAGTTTTGTCTGCGAATCATAATGTAAAAACGGTGCTAAGTACACGATAGGATGTTTATCGTAGATGACTAGGCGTAATGATTGAAAAACAGACAAATTATAAACTGAAAAGTGGAGAATGTGTGTATTTGATTTCAACTTATTCTGATGGCATCGGATTTTTATCCTTCAATCAGCGGAAATGATTAATCAGTTCATCTAGTCTTAATGCTGCTGGGTTAGGAATGTCATCTGTAACGTTGATATGATCTTCACACTTCACTTTGTACTTCAATGATGTGGAGATCCTCAATACCCGATCAGGAAAAATTCCACAAGGTCACGCAGCATTTGACTTTTTCAAGGATCTCGGAAAACATCCCAAATCTCTCGTTAAAGTCAAATTACCCACGAAATGAGCGTTTATTCATGGCCGGAAAAATCGTTGGTGTCTTCTACGCTGAATGCTTCTTCCTTGTCCCTATTCTTCAGCAAAAGTGATTTCCACTTATCAAACACCGAAAAATTGTCAACTCACAATGCTGGAAAATAACAAGTTTACAGGTGAATGGACGTACGTAAAAAATCGGCCATTTTTTACAACTACTGTAAAACAGTGACTTGTTCAAAATGATGGGAAAACACTTTTAACTTGTCCGAATTCGCCTGTACACTTGTTAATTTTTACTAGCCATTACGAGTCTACACTTGTACCTTAAACGCTTGCACACTCATTTTTTACAACTTGTACACAAAATCGGCTTGTAACTTGTTGCTTTATGAAATAGGCCCCAGGAATCCATTTGAAAAAGATATTCCCCCACCACTCTCGGAAAACAACAGTGATGTTTATTGTGCAATTGGCAAAAAACGGCCTAGTCGTAGAAGTGTCTTACTCCCAAACGCAGTCAAAAAGAGTGAGAGAATGAATGCACTGTACTAGGAGACGGAGATCCGACTACTGGCTTGGCCAAAATAGGATGATAGCATACATTTTGTGGCTTGGCATCTTTTGTACGCAGAGCTTCTTTTTGTGAGAATTTATTCTATGACAAACCTACATAACAAAGTTTTTAATTTAAAATATTGCAGTAATACCCAATGTTTAAACTCTACATAGCCGAGGAGGAACCCACTTGCCCACCAGAGTACCATTGGACTCTCTGAAATTGGACGTAGTTATTTTTCAAGTTGCGAGGAAACTCCGAATTCCACTAATCCATCGCATGTGTTTCACGAGTTCGGGGATTGTTCCCCAAAGGAGAATTCTTTCTGCACTCCTAGTCGTGGTTGTTTTATTTTGTCAACGTTTGACAAAAGTTCGTTTCGTCTTCTTTCCAAAAAGCAAAGTTTCTCTCTCGTCCGCCAGGCTTTCGTCGCAAAACTTACTTCATTGCAAGTTTGCTGCCACGTGCAATTCCCGACTTTATTACTGTTGAAAGCATCATGGCTGCTGGTCTAGGAATGTAATAGGAAAAAGTTGTACTAACGCGAATTCTTCATTTATGGAACCTACGTATAATAATCATCCAGTTAAAAATACCCTCGCTTCTCAGCAAAACAAGAAATATATACATCCGTACACATTCCTTGTGCCCACCTTTGGTCTCGTAGTGCAGCAAACTCCAGAGATTTGGAATTTCATGGTGGAATAGAATGAATGAAGGGAGTGAAGCCGATAAAACGTGTTTTTTTTCCAATAAATTTTGTCGACGCTACCCAAGATACAAATCTCGACTGATTTTCGTGATTATTATTTTGTTCAATTGAGAATTCGATGCATTTTTGGAACGTTTAGAAAGGAATTTCGAATATCTTTAAGAATGGGGGTAAACGGAGGAGGTAATAGCGATAATCGTGATGTTTTTTATAAACAGTGACTTTTTAGTGAATTTTCGTAGAAAATGAAGCTATTGCAATGGTTCCGAAAATGTTAAAATCAACATTTTTGTGAACTTGCTTCATTGAAATCCGTATTGAGGCATTCTGAGGCATTCAAACGAAGAGGACGAACAGAAATACGCCTACTTGTCCTTACGAAATAGACAGATTAACTACGTTAAATATGTAAGTACTTCTTATGGTGCATAAATGACTTTAAATAATTTGAAATGCGCCAACCTACACATTTTTTTTGGTAGATATTCCTATAATGTTATCTTGGGATAAGTAATTGATGAAAGGACCGATTTCAAAACGACGTCGCCTTTGCAGTTTATGTAGGTACATACAAGACAATCTCTTGTATGCCCTTGTGATTTATGAGTTTTTTATTCAACGTCATTTAGGGAGCTTTGATGTCCGTGAAATGTGTGAGAGGTAGGAGAAAATTCGGGAGGAAACAGGCCTGTTTGGGGAATGCTAATATAAGACACAAACAATGATAACGCAATGATAAAGCATTTACAGATTTAATTCAACCTTTTACAGATTTATTTCAACCTGTTACTAATTCATTTAAACCTTTTACAAATTCAATTCAACCTTTTACAAATTCAATTCAACCTTTTACAAATTCATTTCAACCTTTTACAAATTCAATTCAACCTTTTACAAATTCATTTCAACTCTCCACCGGTAGGGGTGGATATGGAAAGTAGCTGATTGAATAGGAGGAAAGTTGTAAGTAGTAGGCTACATGAGGTGGGTAAGTAGGTAGCTACGTACATACTACCTACCTACTTACCCACCTCATGTAGCCTACCTACTACTTATAACTTTCCTCCTAATCAATCAGCTACTTTCTATATCCACCTCTTCCGGTGGTGAGTTGAAATGAATCTGTAAAAGGTTGAATTGAATTTGTAAAAGGTTGAATTGAATTTGTAAAAGGTTGAATTGAATTTGTAAAAGGTTGAATTGAATTTGTAAAAAGTTGAATTGAATTTGTAAAAGGTTTAAATGAATTTGTAAAAGGTTGAAATAAATCTGTAAAAGGTTGAATTAAATCTGTAAATGCTATAACACAACCTGATGATTGTGAACGGCCTGCCGCAATTCCGCACTCCCCTCCACTACTTTCAACCGCAGACGCATTGCCGCAATTCCGGATGGATGTGAACCCACCTTAGTGTAGCTGTGCTCACTGTAATTACGTGTGGAAGAATGTGCTCTTCTCGGGCACCTAATATTCTGCCTTCGTCTTACATTATGATTAGCGACAGCAGATTCTGATGAACTTGATTCACTTTCAATTACGCCTTCGCCCAACAACAAAAAGAATTAGAGCTAGAATCGCTAGGACTCTTTAGCTTCGAGAGTGACCTCCGGGGCTCCTCCAAGGTTGCCGTGGGGTTAGCTCCAAGGTCGCCCACTTTCGTGGTTGTTGTAACACTTCAGAGCTCACCCGAGAGTTCAAATCGTATTAGCGGTAGTTGAAGATTGACGTAACGCAGATGTGATAACAAACGTGAGAGAGATGTGATAACAAACGTAGTAGAGAAGGTGAAAACACAAAGAGCTTACAATTGGATAGAGAGGACAGGTCATGGAGGGGGAAGAAGCCACTTGAGACTACGCTCAGTCCGGGAGTGAAAACAGATAGCCAATGAAATAAAGATATCAGTATTAATATTTTTGGATCGATAACTACTATCGATGGCTTTGGAGCATCGATGTACGTTACTGAAATTTCAATTCGAATTTGTTGTTTAAACCGAATTTTCCCCGAACCGCTAAATTCATAAATATTCAATTATTTTATCTATTTCCCCTGTGATTATTTAGGTCTTCTGTTGTTTCTTCTCTCAACTGAACACATTATAGGTGTACATATCAGCAGTGTATTTGTTTCTTGCATTTTACTTGATTTTAATTTTCTAGCTTCAAACTTCACTCCTTTGATTATAATCAAACTGGGCAAAGTGGGTTAAAATAACGATTTTCCTGTTAAAATCCTGTATAAATAATGATTTTTGGCATCATAGGACACAAAATCAAATTATTTTGGATTGCCCATGTCGTTTTCCACATAAGCGGCGGCTTTCGTGCAGTCACAAGAATATGACTTGTAAATAATTTCCACTTTGCTTCAAATGGATTTGCCTCGCTAGTAACTAGAAGGAAGTAGTATTTCTTCAGTATTCCATTATTATGAACATATTTCACGCTATTACGTTGGTCGTTCGTTTCAGTTAGGTATCTAAAGCTTTATTATGTTAGATGGTACCTATCTATCTTTTGCAATCATGGTACTCACGTTTAGTGTTTACCTATGTATTTTCTTCATAAGAGAATGTGGTTGGTGTGGGAATTCTCTGTATTTGCAGAGTTGAAACTCTGTAAGTTCAGAGTTTACGATCACAAAACTGGAGGGTGAGGCCGCGACGGAGGCAAGTTTTGAAATGAGGTTTTATAACAGTGTTGAAGGTTACCCCTGAACCATACGATTGTAGGCTCCGCTCCTTCGAGAAAACTGGCTTCATGAGCTCCCACAGTTTAACAGACACATGCCATCTTTATCCTATTATAAGCTCTTTGTGAAAACAGTTTAGAGAAGGTTACACGGATTGTAGTTTACCCAAGGGTAGCAGGTTATTTCAAAATGCGCATGCGTAGGGCTCGGAGCTCTCGATGAGACCTCGTCAAAAGTGTGGGGCTGTTTGGGGCACCCCCATAACCTTGTTGGAACACAATTTCGAGCTCTGAGCTCCTCTAGGGCGCCCTTTTGTCCTTGTTGGAACAAAGCTACTATAAAATTTATTCGAATCGAACCGTACAGAAGTAAATTAGTGTACGGCTAGGAGAAACGGCGATCAAACACTGTTGGGTTGGAGGAATACCCACCAAACTACGAAGTTGTATCCCTTCCTCGTGATAGGTATCACTCGGAAGGAATTCACCAGTGGCATCTTATTCGAGAGTTGCTCACTGACTTTATAATACTGGTTGTGTTATGTCGTGCATTTCTTTCTATTGCATCCCTTTTTTGCTAGAGACCTTATAGTTTCGGAAAAAGGTTTAATTATTTTGGAAAAAAGTTTAAATTTATTGGGAAAAGGGTTAATTATTCTGGGAAAAGGAAGAATTGTTTTGGCAAAAGGTTTAACTCATTTGGTTCGTTGGTTTGATTTGATTCGTTTGGCAAAAGGTTTAATTATCGGCCAATGCTATATAAAACAATTGTCAGATTAAGATCAGGTCACTGCAACACCAACAAATTCTTGAATAAAATAGACTCGAATCAGTCTCCACTGTGTCGTATTTGTCCTTTCTAGAAGCAACTCCACAGCACGTGATACTCGAGTGCCCTCACCACGATGCAGCTAGACAATTCCTGAACTCCATCCCAAATAAACTACCAGCCCATTCAACTTAGGCACCGAAAGAAGTAGACATTTATACTGCCTTATAATAATTTCTTATATCAAGTGAAATTTCAAGTGTAAGAATTTAGATGAAATAATTTCAAGTTTTCATCGATTATAATTTGTTGTAGCTAGTCAAAATTTATATTAATTATTCTTTTCCTTTTTGGTAAGGCTGTATGAGAAATTTTCAAAGAAAAAAAAGTCCTCACATTTCAAAACAATGTAACGTAATATAATAATTTACAAAATTCGCTCATACGATCATGCTGCATGATTAAAACTTTCTACTTCCCTACATAGCTGGGATAACCACAATAGTTTCCTCAAAAGAAAATTTTGACCTCCAGAAACACAATTCAAGGAATGAGATAATTACGTAGCTATTAGTCCGACATTTTTTAGTCTCCAGTGGCCTAAACTCGTGTCAACAAAATCGTAGTTTTTATAATCGATTAGTAAATAAAATTTATCATCACTCTTATATACATTTTAAATTAATTATTTCAGAACTCAACATCACAGATCATCAAGGGAACACCCCACTACACGTTGCTGTAGAACATGATTCCTTAGAAGCCATCGATTTTCTGCTTCAACAGTACGTTAAATAAATGAATTACTATTGCTTATATTTTTTTTTAGCCATAACTTTGATTGTGCATCATAAAAGCTCAAATCGTTTGAAATAGCTGATCTGTATTCTTGTATCAAGATACATTGTTGCTTTGATATACTTTCAGAAAAAGCGTCAATGCCAACGTATTAAACGACAAAAAACAGACTGTCATACATTTAGCCACTGAGCTTAACAAGGTCAAAGTGCTGGAAGTGATGAAGAATTACAAAGAGAAGATATTAGTAAACCTGGGAGGTGAACATGGAAGGACGGCACTCCATCTTGCCGCAATATACGACAACGACGAATGTGCCAGAATACTCGTGAGTTTCTATGGCATTTTTTTACTATATTATTTTGCTCACATCAAGCAGATTTTCTTTTGATGCGATCCATACAAATATTCCAGTCATTCATCCTAAGTGTTTGCCTCATTCTGGCCTATACAAGTTTCTAAAGGCATTACTAGTAGCATTAAATTCAAATTGAAGGAGTTGATAAATTACTCAGAATAATTTTTGACCGAGATATTTTAGTAAAATTAGTTACGTGTGGTTGGATACGTAAACATCAAGCTCTCTACTTTCTTAATGATCAGTAACAAATGATGTATTATGGACACTCCCCAATACTTCCTAGACATCTTTACAGTTATGATGTATACGGAGGACCATTTAGTTTGGCCTTGATTTGAACCTGGGCCCGGTTGGCATGAAACAAAGTACAAATGTTTATGAGCTTGAAATTCTTATAGTAGTAGTAGCTGGATCAATGAGGATATCATCTACATCGATTTATGTCTACATGTAGTTATTTATATAATCTGTTATGTCTAAAGGATAACAACTGTAAAACAACGTTTTCAGGTGTTTATTTCTCGATACCAAGGCCTTTTTTGCGTAATGGGTCAATGAATAGAGCGTTTAATAAAGTCGTCAACTTATGGTGAAAAATTTGTTTAAATTTCATTAAAGTGTGCTAAAAAATCGATAAATCAGTTACGCAGCATGATCGTATGAGCGAATTTTCTTAAATTATATTGTATTATAACAAGTTAAAATGTAATAAAATTTGAGCAATTTCAGTAGAAATTAATTTTTAAAACCAATTTTATGGCAAAAAAAAACTCGTTTTAAATAAAATTCGGTGATTCAAAAAGATTTTGGATTTTTAGGTTTTTATGGTTTTTTCAGACTTTTTCAAGCAAACATTAATAACATTTAGGTAAGTAAGTTTTTTGGCATGATTTTGTGCAAATATTTTTTAACGTCGTAGTTAATCGTTGATAATTTTGTTTTGACGAAAACTCTACTAAAAATGTTTAAATTAACGATTTTTGGCCGTTTTTAGCCATAGTTAGTGATTTTTAAGTACATTTTTTGAAATTTGAAAAATTTAATTTCTCAAATATTGTTGGCAGGATCGTTATCCTTTCGTTTGAAAAGCTTGATTTTTTGGCGCAAGAACGGGATTTTTATCTCAATCCTAAGGATAATTATCGTCTGGAATGACTATATATATATATGAAAAATCGCAAACTTCAGGAATCGTTTCAGTGCCTCAAAACGGGTTTCAATGAAGAAATTTTTCAAAAATTTTGATTTAAAAATTTTTCGAGCCATTGCAATAGCTTCATTTTCTAAGAAAATTCGCTGAAAATGCAAAAAAGTAAAAAATTCGTTACCTATTATTCAATAGCAGATTAATATTTAGAATGATTTTTTTTAAACTATAAAATTGGTAATTAACAATTTATTTTCACTCAGTCCTCAATTTTCAAAACAATGTTACATAATATAGTACGATAATTTACGGAAATCCGCTCATACGATCATGCTGCATGACTGGAACTTTTCATCATAATGTTTTTTCTTCAAATTAGATCCTTCACGTTTCATTGTCTATCGGATTTTTCGTAGCTGCCACAAATATGGCTATTAATTTGGATGAGTAAACGAAATACTACTTGATTGGTGTTGCAGTTTTACAATTTAGGTATAAAATTATAAAAATTCACCGTTGATTAGAGGGAGTTTTTCTGTTATAAGGAACTCTTCTGTTAGTTTTGGAAGGATATCTCAATAGGTGCATGATTCAGATGAACCCGTCTCGCACGAATTTTCGTATGAAGCACTTGTGCACCCTGGATCTTTGGTATCTATGTTTTTAGTTTGAATTTCCGCGGTTTTGTGGTTGATTGTTGTTGAAGATAACGGATTTCAAGGCATGCCCCAGAAAGCCGTGCAATAACGGCTACTACCCGATTCACGAAGCTGCGAAAAACGCGTCCTCCCGGACGATGGGCGTCTTCTTGAAGTGGGCAGAAGACAGAGGCAGCACGAGGGAAGAGATGATCTCCTTCTACGACTCCGAAGGCAATGTTCCCCTTCACAGCGCCGTTCACAGTGGAGATTTCAAGGTAAGAGAGTCTCACATCAGCACTTTCTTAACCCCTTAATCAGTACCTGAAAAAACAGCGTTTTATAATTTTTTGCCCCATTGGAATTTACGCTATCCACAAAATATTTGGTAGGTACCAGTTGTATATGCGATCTCAGTTCGAGCTGCGATCGACGCGACACGTTGTCTGGACTCAGTATGCAATCTCACTTGGAAAATCGATAACTTGCTTAAAGAAATAGGGAAAAGAGGGAAATCTTACCTTTTTCTCCAAAAATGAAGATCGTCGTAATTCGCTCGGTGGAAGAAGGTCGTTCGTGCCAAAATGAGTTCCGTCAGGTCGTTGGTAGCTTCAATCCAAAACCCCCCAAAAGCGAGCGCCATCACTCTTCGATCAACTGCCTATCCAACATACTCCCGGACTTTTAAATATAACGCACTTTTACGTGCCTCCATTAGGATTCTATGGTCTGAGTGCCAGCTCCAGTAAGTCGGTCGATAACATTTTCTGAGTGGTTTACTGTCTTGTGGTGCCAAGCGTACTGTAGGCCTTCCACTTGTCCGAATAAATCACAGAACCAACTTTGATCTCGTTTTTGTTTATTGGCAGCAGTGTCCTTCTATCCCTTTTCCCTCTAAAATTGACGGACTAAAATGTCCACCTGGTTGCAGCATATACCGAAGACACATGGCCCTTGCACTCTTGGCCCTATTACAACATCTCAATGCTTTTCCATTCCGCACTTTTCTACAATTTTCTGGATACTGACTAGACACTTACTGGCGATATGAAAGAGGAGGAACAGAGAGATAAGAAAGGTGAAAGGCCGAAGTTTGGCGTTTTGTGATGAGATCGCATCCAGATCTTTGAGATCCATATTGGAGGTCGAAAGTGCGCTGAGAACGCATATACAATTGGTACCAAATATTTTAAGACATTTGAAGACCACAGGGGAAGAGGGGAATAAGTGTCATTTTTGCAATTGTGCAGCAGAACATTTTTTGTATTGAAAATGCCACTATTGTTCACGTATAGAATTTAAAAATTCAAAAAATACACCAACACGTTGTTCAAGTACTATAGAATGTAACTGTTTACACAAATTTCTACAATTAATTCACTGTTCGGGCCAGGAAGCCAGTTAACACCGAAAGTCCCAATTATACTGGCGAAAAAGGGGGTATCTCGATGCATTGCGGGTTTTCTCCGTGGTATTCTCAGTCTAAAAACGCTGCAAATTATTTCACAAAGGTTTATTATTTTTTCAATTGTGTTTGATCGTAGTTTTAGTTGGCTTGCGTACGTCATAAGGCCCGTCCAGACTCCTCGGCGTGTCCTATTTCGAGTTGCCACAACCTATACTTCTATAATTATAAACGCATGTTTATATTTCTCGATTTGAGCTCCTATCTATTCAAATAGATATTGCCTTAATAATATCATTATCTAAGTACGTACGAAAAGTCGAGAGGATATGTTATTAAATATGCGTAGGAAAAGAATTTGTATTAACACACAAATATGACCTAGAAAAAAACATATATTCATGTCTCGAAGGAACGCTGTACCCACCTCATGGTGCCGCGGCGCCTCCTCTCACTCCACCCCCCGCTCACCTCCCTCACCACCCACCGTGACCCCCTGCCAAGCGTGCCAGGCGTGCGCGCGTGCGTAAGTCTAACACTCAAAGCCTCGAAAAAGACACTTTTCGCCCGTTTTTGGCCCATAGCATCTATGCGAGTAAAGCGATCGGGATGGTTAAACGTTAGGACCAACTAGACCCCAAATGGAGTCTATGTGCGAAAGAACGGGCTTTTTAAGTAAATTCTTAGGCCTTTTATGGCCCGGACGGCGGACGGCGGACGGACATTTCAAATTTGGATTCTACGCACCTTGAAACGTAAAGTGACAAAGTTTAAGGGGGGCTTTATAAAAATTTTTTGCTACACGATCACATAGGCTTATTATTGGAAATAATAAACCAAAAGGAGAGTGAACACAATATTTTCAGCCCCAAAACATAAATTTCATTCATAAAACATTCAAAACTTAAGAAAATACAATTCTTTATTGTTGTTGAAAATCAATGTTTAGAAATTAAATCTTGTAATTTGTTTATTCGGAAATTCCGAAGCAGGGATAGTCACAATATACGCTTCTAGGGATAAGGTTTCTGTTCTTTGCTGGTTTTTTTAGGTCTGATTTTGGTGAAATATGTACCTACACGTTTTGGAAGAGCAAAACTGCATCAACTGTTGGAGATCATCATATTTTTCTTTCGTGATCGTAAGTGATTTCTTGTAGGCTCGATTTGGGAAGTGAAATTCGTTGTCACGGAGCTGCTGTTTGGTTCTTGGTAATGTCTTCGTTTTTCCTATTTCTTATTCCTTGGAGGATTCGGAATGACAATAGAGCTGGTCCAGGCTCCATTGTAGGTATCCCGATGGTACGTTACTTTACCCCAGTACCGCTTGGAGAGTCCCGTTCTTCCCCTGAACACCTTTTTTCGCCAGCGACTTTCGACTCTTTTTACTCGTTTTCCCCAGTTCTGAAGTGCCTATCGTGTTCGCCATACAAAAATCTATAAGATTACTCATTTCGAGAAAAAATTACAGTTATCCCTTTTTTCCCCTGTAGTCTTCATTTAACATACAATAGTCATCTCTAAGGAAATGGTTGAAAATTAGTTTGGAATTGCGCTAAGCTGCTCTCAGAAGTCACTAAGCTGCTTGCACTCAGACACTGGACTGCTGCAGGTCCGTGCGTGGCATCTCAATATAACCATCAAGGAACGTAATTGTAAGCACTTCTGCACCACAAATCAGTAATATGAGTGAGATTCATTGTAAAATATTCTTAAAGGGAAAAGGGTATAGTTTATTTGTGATTGGATAGACGAAAATATCGCCTCTCAACATATTAGTAATCACTTCGTAAACACAATGTGTCAGCTTGCGTACGAATGCGCAACCACGAGAGTCATTTACATGTGTCGGTTATCACATTCGTCTTCGTAGTAAGCCTGCCTGGTTTCTACCAACTCATGGTATCACACCTCGAGGATGGTTTATAGTTCACTAATAACTTTGTAGCTTAGCTGCTTTAATTTTTGTAGTGATTTTTAGGCAGCGTAAGGTGATAGCATAAATTGTAATCTTTCCAACGACTGGTGATGATGCTACGATTTTCTTATAATGCAAGATTTAAAAGATACATATCCTTAGCAACAATTTGGTTTGTAAGCGAGAATCATCAAACATTTTCATCTCCCATAAAAAGAGTTGACCCTTAAACCACTTTTCGTAACACATGAAAATTTCAATAATTTTTTTCCCTCACAATTTTTCCTCACAATGCATAGAAACTGCAGTTGGGGGGAAGGGGGAAAGGTAAAGTTCTTTGAGTGTCAAAAAGGACCAGGTTTTTGTTGAATCAAAAGTTTTGAACCTTCAAGTAAAACCAAGGAACATGCTATAGCCATGACCTAACTGCCTGAAAACTTTCGGGTATCGAGGAACAAAAAGTTCCAGTCATGCAGCATGATCGTATGAGTGAATTTTCGTAAATTATCGTATTGAATGATGTTAAATTGTTTTGAAATTCGGCGTTAGCGACACACGGTCGAGGTAGCGTGGGAGTATGGTAAAGTACTTTCTCCGGCTAGACACCCTTGGGGTAGTACTGAAGGACAAACGTCCCCCGCGCGTTAGTGAGACATCGTTAAAGGTATAGGAGAGGTTCGGTTTAGGATATAGAGATGTTGACTGTGAAGACGTGAGTTTTGGAGTTAGATAAATCCTCGGCCCTGCACGGGAGCCATTTATAATATAGTCCATGTCCCATGGAGGGAGAAGTGACGGTTACGAGAAGATGGGATCGGCCGTGACCATCTGATCCCCTTAGAGTAACCGTCATCCCAAATTACCTGTTCCCCCGATGAGCCGACTGTGAATTAATTGGTGAATCTGAATAATCATGGTACTGATTAAGAGGAAGCTATGTGCCACATCCAATATGGGAGCAGGGCAGCCTGAGGGGTGTGCGACGTATGCGGGCATGACATTTGCCAATTTTGGTTAACAAATAAATAAATTTGGCAAATTTTTGGAAATTGATTCAAATGTTGGGCAGAAATATTTTAACTAGAAGGAACCTTGTCTCAAAACTATTAGAGTAGAATTTCAAGGAAGATGCATTCATTAGTTTATTTAACATAATTGTGGTTTCAGGAACAAGAAGGAGTATTGAACCTATAAAGTCAATAAATAATAAATAAAATTTAGAGACATAAATTTAATGTTCTTAAAGGCGCAAAAGGGCACAAAAACTGTGTTTTTAGAGCTTAAATTTCAAAACATTTCCTGGGGAGTATTCTGTACCCACCAGTAGAGGCATAAAATGTGAGTCCTGCTCTTGAAATGTTCACCTCAGGCCTGCTCTGTATGGGAGATCTTTACATCGTTAACAACAGTAGATATGTAGTCATCTGACGAATTATCATTGTTTTATCTACTAGATAGATTTTAGTAGATATTTAGACAAGTATAATTTAGTAGATAGTAGAATTTAGACAAGTATTTAGATATTAGACAAGTAGATATTTTTTTATCTACTTGATTTATCTACAACATAGACCATTTCGAAAGTTGGACTGGCTAGAGGAAGCGTCAAAAATCACCACTGGGACAATGACCTTTGTGGGTTCGTGAAGGTTATATGAAGGAGTGACATTGAAATGGGTCTTGTAGGGACGAGAGTGTAAAAATGGGAATGTCATCCCAGATATGGCTCAATAGAGAATCTTGATATAAGCGGTAGACGTGCCGTGAAATCTCGTCATGTTGCAGAACCCACAAATATCTGCTCTCGGGAGAGTCGGACCAGGGAGATGTTTTAAAAATCTATTTCAAGTCTGTTGAAATCGGCAATGATGGAACACGAACGGATGTCTAGGAAGTAGATTTAATAGAAATCTCGAACAGTCAACCAGAACAAACAACCTAGCGTTGAATTCATTTCTATTCGAGAATCGTGATTTTCTAATCGCGTCGGGATTATCTTCGCTGTTCATTCTAAAATTAAGAATTTATGAAAATCAAATAGAGGGTAGAACACCAATAATTTGCCACTGACAAATATCATAAGTCCTTATAATATAAACTTGAGTAAAGTAAAACGATCCGGGCGGTTTATGTTGATTCTTTGGGATGATATATCTATCAATCACAACCAAAAAAGCTACTCTTATTCTCTATGTGTCTGAGATTTAAAATTTTTATTGTTTTAGTCCCTAAATGCTACCCTCTAAGAGTTGAGCAAAATTGATGCTAAGGTTACGGCACTTTAAATTTAATTAAAAAGTTATTTCACCATAACGTTCTCAATGTTTACAGAAACCTTTTTTATTCATAACCTAGTGGTTTTTGTGATTTTCAAATTACTAAATGTTCCTAAAGGTAATCGACTTTTTACTTCCAGCATATTATTAAGGATTGATTGGAAACACCTATGACCGTTGATAGATTAGCAATATCTTAGTTACTTATTTATTTATTTGAATAGATAGGGCGTAGCCCAATAACAATATGCACGACAAAAAATAGATGTATATAACAAAACCGAAAAGTTCATGACATGGATGCTGGAGTTCATGAAATTTCTTAAACTTAACCAAAATTACAAGGTACAGGAAAAATAAATCAACTATTAACACAGATTTCAATAAAGAAGGTCACAGGACATGAGAAAGCAAAACCGAACTAATTATTAAATTAGGGACAAAACCTGCTTTCTGAAGTAACTAAGACCGGAGATGAACAGATCTAAATCTTCGGACAATGAAGCTAAATAATTAATATACCTCTGAATTCTAGTAATAGGGCTATTTAGTAAATAATTAGTGTGGGTGTGAGGAGTAGAAAAAATGAAATGGTAGCGTATGTTGTAGTTGGGGACATTTAAATTAAATAAGGATAAGAGTCAGTCGGATCCACCATTGAACAGCTTGAAAACGAATGCTGCATCCATCCACCTTCGTCTTGTTTCTAACGGAGCCAGTCCACTTATGCCCATCATCGTTTCATGTAAAGAGTCACCACTGATCGGCACTCCCACTCTAAATGCCAAAAACCTTAGAAATTTATTCTGGATCTTCCCCAATCTAACTCTAGCTATATTATAAAAAGGAGACCAAACTATAGCGCAATATTCAATCGTGGATCGGACAAGTGCGGTGTTACAAATATGAAGGAGAGATAGATGCCAGGAGAGGCAACGGAGAGAGAGAGGGCAGGAAAGGAAAAGCGAGACTCCGCGCAACCTGGCTTGGGGGGGGGGGGGGGGGGGGGGGGGGGGGTCGGCGTGAGAACGATTTTATTTTGAAGCGATCTCTTACAAAGTTTGTTGAATGTGCCGAATGTGTCGTTATTCCTCCGAGCTCTTCTCTGGATAGATTCATATATCCAAATAAAAGGATGAGTTTGTTGTTCAGCACTTTTCGCGTTCATTAAATTGCTAAAATACCAAAAAATGTGCTAAAAAGTCATTAAACGGCGTAAAATGGCTAAACTCGATTATATTTTCAGCAAATTAATTCAATTTTTATTCAAAAGGAATTCATCGACGATGAACTGGAACATTAAAAAACGTATTCACCAAATTCTACTGATAAATGTTCTAATATTGCATTAATATTTTTCTACGAATGTGCTAAAAACATTAAAAAAAAAAAAAAAAACGAAAATGATTAAAATTCAAAATCTTTTTTTATTCGCGGAACGTTAGAACGATTTTTTTTTTTTTTTTTTTGGCCATAAATCCAGTAGTTTACACTTTTTTACTTAAAGTGCTCAAATTTCCAAACAATTCAACATAATATAATACGATAATAATTTATAAAATCCGCTCATACGAACATGCTGAAGGATTTTCCATTTCCAACTGTGATTTATGCAATTAGTAGGCCATTGCATTAACGTGCTCTTCGTTAAAGACCGTTCTTGATTTTAAAGTACTACATATTATGCATATCCCTCAGTGGCGGAGAGTTATTATGTCAGCCTTTCTTTGTGATCATAATTAATACGCAAATAACTTTCCAGACACCTCCTACCGACTCATGAATAATGCCTGCAGTAATTTGAAGTACGTAAACGCTGCTTTCATCTGTGCGGTTTTGATTTTTATTTGAATTCTTTTTGAGATGAACGCAGGGAAAGGAGAGATAAAATGCAGTAATCGCTTTTATACTTCCTCACTTATTCCAAATGTGAATGAGCCATGAAAATCTTTATGCGCATTTATTGTTCTCTCAACACGAAAGAGCGCAGTACCTTCTTGTAATGGATGGAATAGTTGTCATAGGTCGTTAGTGGAATTTACATACAAATCCCAACAGACTCTCACCGAATCCACGACATGGGCTCCGCCGTTACTTCCACTAGAACTCTACTTCAAGAAATCAATATGCCCGTATTCAACTCTTGTTCTCGGGAAATTCACTTACCTCCATGGAAGAGGAAAACAGTTGGTATAACTTCTGCGAGCATTCAGCAATTCCACTCAGCTGGCCAACGACTATACATGTATACTACGTTTGCCGATGAAAATAAGAATTTCAACCCATCCACCCCCATGAGTTCCCATTTCTATTCAACCTACGTGAATGGGAATTTCTGTATTAGGTAGATACCTACCAGTTTCTGGTAATAAAAAGGCTAGTTTTGTGTCACTATCTTGTTTTTGAAATTTTATGTGAACATTCTGCAAATTATTACAAATTTTTGAAATTGTTTCAGCGTTAGATATAGCTCTTTAGGTTTATTATAACTACGTCGACTTAGGCATCCACCGGAAGAAAATTATAGAAATGAAATAAAACATCCATCTTCTCTACTCTGTCCACGAGGCTGTCGATAGGTACTTTGATAGATAACACAGGTTATGCGGAGTTTTTCCATTGAGCATGATAATTTTAGAAATTCCACAACTTTTGATAGGCGGGTCAGGGAACTCTCGTTTCGTTCATAGTCCCAGCATTTAATAGCCATCACGGCTCAATGGGGTCCGGAATACCGCGTCAGGTTATCGATAATTCTTCAAAACCATTGGCCATTTCAATTACCGATGGCAGCGCTGCGATCGATCCCAAAATGGTGGCAACAAGCGGGATAGATTTGAAGGTCTTTGAAGGGAAAATTGATCACTCTTTACATAGATATAGTACATTATTGGTCCAAAATAAAGTCATTTGTGTCTGGGTGTTCTCCAGTACTCGATGGACTATGGCTGACTTAGCAACTGCTGCAGCGTGCGTCGTAGTTTTGTGCTCGTCAGCTAGACGACACAGGAGAGTATGGGTACGGCCATACTTGGCGAAGAGAGAAAGCCGGGACGTTCTCGAGGATATCCGAAAAGATGAGACTCTCATGACGTTGAACAAGATGAAGCTGGACAGTTTCAAAGGATTCTCCCGGATGTCCTCCACTGACTTCGAGTTCCTTCTGAATCGTGTGGGGTCTCGTATTCGACGGCAAGACACGAACTATAGGAAGGCCATCTCAGTGCAGGACAGGCTTGCCATCACCCTGCGATATTTGGCCACAGGAGACAGCTACAGTAGCCTCATGCTGCTGTTTCGTGTGTGCGTATCTAGTATATGCGACATTATCCCTGAAGTTTGTGAAGCTCTAGTCGAAGCACTACAAGATGAGGTGAAAGTAACTACTTCCCCCCTTGTCACTACTGCACATAATTAATTTAGGTACGCCTGTGTTCAAGACAGAAAAATACTAACCAAGTGGAAGAAGGTCGTTGATAACAGAAGTGTGTTGCTTCTAAAACTGTTTTGGTTCGTTATATTCAATAATGAACCTTTGTAATCGACCAAGAAAAAAAAAAAAAAAAAAAATTAACACCCCCTGAAAATTTTGTGGTTTACGTTTCAAGATGCGTAGAATCCAAATATCGATTAAAAAAAAAAAGCACTATAGTCATACGGCTGTTGTTTTTTTACAATGGTAAAATTTCCAATCGTATTTTACGATTTAGACTATTCTGAACAACTTTCGTTCCGTGTCTTTCTATCTCTGGGTGTGTATCTGTGTGTGTGTGTATGTCCACAAATCCTTGTAACAAGCTCAATTTCCGCAATATTCAACCGGTTATCATGAAATTTTCATCGTTTGTGCGGGTTAGGGTGAAGATCGTCCCCTATGAGTTTCGTTGTTCCTAAATCAATACTTCAGTCGGCGCATGCGCAAACGTAAATTCCGTCAACCGGCATTTTCTTCACGTTGTCTGATCTCGGTCAAATTTTTAGGATAGATGGAAGAGGTTAATTTGAGCATTCCCTAGCAATTTCAACATAATCTATCACTAGTAGCTTCTCTGCATGCGCGAATATGTATTATTTTTTATACTAGCCTTATTTCAACAGTTTTCATCTGATTTTGATGAAATTTTCAGGGAATGTGCGGGTTAGGCTGTATATGGTCCACTATTAATTCCATACTTCTCAAATCATTACTCCGTTTCGCGCATGCGCAAACGTAAATTCCTTCAAGCATCATTTTTTTACGCCCTAGTCGTCCAATCCCGCTCAAATTCGGTGCATAGTTAAAGCCAACGGTTTAATTATTCCATAATAATTTCAACATAATTGCATCATTATTAGCTCCTGCGCATGTGCGACAGTGTACTCCGAGAACAAGGTCTAGTTTTCGTCAGATTTTGATTAAATTTTCTGGGAATTTATGGGTTGCGCTGTAGATGTTACCCTACCAATTTCATTTTTCTCAAATCATTGCTCCATTCTGCGCATTAAATTACTTCTTATTAAATTACTTCAAGCATCATTTTTTTTCTAAACATCTTTGCTGTGAAGCGTAAAATTGCGGGTTCTTGGAATAGCAAAAGTGTGAACTCTTCTCGGAGTTACGATGCGCCATGTTCTAATCATATATTACATGCGAGGTTTAATATTTATAGACCAATGATCTGCGTAGAGGGGCTATCTATCACAGAAATAATAAACCGTTGCGTAATAATTTGCAGCGTATTTTATTAGAAGTACCTACCTGTTTAGTACATAGGTACCAACATCTTGTTGTTTCTGTAAAATGTTGAAGTTAGATTTGATTTTAAAATACCTAAGATAGTTGGTACTAAGAAATCCCGAAATTTCTGTGAAAGTGAAGAAGTAGGTAGGGTAGCGGCACCAGTATTCGACAGTGAACCAGTATTCGACAGTTTCAATTTCAATTCAAAAAAATAAGAGTTTGGCGCTACTTAGAGATTCAAACTTGGCGCCAATTCAACAATCAATCATTTTTCTACAAATTCCCGCCTAAATCAAGGTGGCACTGGACAAAATAACGGCGGTATACAGTGGTAGCGATAAGTCCTTCTTCAACCGTTGTGGTGGCAGCTGTTCTGTGTAAGGAGGTGACTGAAGTATTTGTTGTTTTCCATCAATATTCTTTATTTAGCGTTGTTTTGAATTTTATTCATGCATCTACATATCCTGTCGTGTGTTTACGCCTTTGAAAATCCCTGTAACTGTCGATTGAAGGCACGTGGGGGGGTGTCGGATACTGGGAATTACTTCAAGCATCATTTTCCCGTTTTTAAATTTTTCTAAACATCTTTGCTGTGAAGCGTAAAATTGCGGGGTCTTGGAATTACGGGAAGTAAAAGTGTGAACTCTTCTCGCTAAAAAATGAATTTTAAATAGTTACGATGCGCCATGGGTTAAACTTCTAATCATATATTACATGCAGGAAAAGGTTTAATATTTATAGACCAATGACTTGGGTTCTTAAAAAGTACCATCCGAAGGCCCTCACATCAGCTCAAACATTGACGGGCTATCTTTTATCACAGAAATCCAACGGTATAAACCGTTGCGTAATAGTATGGGGTCGGTTTTTGCAGCGTTTTTTAGATCTCTAGAAGTACCTACCTATTTAGTACATAGGTACCAACATCTTGGAGGGTCATCTTTCGAGAAAACCAACAATTTCTGTAAAATGTTGAAGTTAGATTTGATTTTAAAATACCTAAGATAGTTGGTACTAAGAAATCCCGAAATTTCTGTGAAAGTGAAGAAGTAGGTAGTAGTGAAGTAGGAAATGCCCAATATATTATTGTACTTTTGTGGTGTGTTGTGAGGTGATGTGAACGTGAGCAGTTCTCCATTATTGAGTTGTAGCGAGGGAGTATCCGGGGTCCACTGATCTACACACTCAAAGGGAACTAACTTATGTTTGGAATCGAGTCAACAACCGGTCGGGGACGAATTTCCTAACGATAAAAGGAGTGATGAAAGGGCGAGGTACATACGTTCAATAAACATTCAAGTCTAGGAGAAAAGATTACGTAACTTATCGTAGGTACCTATATACTGCCGTACTAAGAATAGATCCCGTATCTGACCAAACCCTACTTTTAGGAAAATGCGTATCTAGGTTTTGAGTGGAAATTTCCTGATATTAGCTCTATTTTACGTTGTCTCGAGCTCCAAAAGCACCCATTCCAAAGGAAATTTTCCGCTGAATCGCGTGGTGTGGCTGGAAAAACATTATTATGGTCAGAAAATTGCAAAAAAAGGTGTAGACCATAACATGTACTAGACGATTTCCTCGTATCTGGTGCACTTACAAGTTTTTGTTTAGCAATAAGATTGATATGTTTTTTCTAATACTAAATTAATACCGCTCTACGTGGAGGAAAATCATTATTTTCTCGTATATGCAGGATAGTAGGAGAAAAAATCGTGTTTGCCAACCTCCAAAAACCATAATATAAATTAATATAAGTATAATCAAAATACTGGGAAGAAAAATCGTATCTGCCACAGATTCCGAAATCATATCAGACGCCACGAGTCCTAAAATACTAAGAAATAAATTCTTACATGGAGTCTCCCAATTCGTATATACCTGAATACTAATCAAATAATCGTACCTGACTCCCAGAGGGTTTTGCTCTAAAAAAGGCCAGTTACGGGATTTTCATTAGTTAATCGAACCAAAACGTAGTAATTGTATGCCGTTTTTGAGGCATTTTCCGTTGAGATCCGACTTCGAGACAGCAAAATCGAAAGACCCCCCCCCCCCCCCCCCCCCCCCCCCCAAGCGTGGAGGCACCAATGACTCAATATGGCCAAAAATGCAGATACGGGGTCTATTCTTAGTATGGCAGTATAGCTCTTGGATCTACTCTTTTATGTTCGAGATACCATTTAATTGATATTAACTAATTGGAATTTCAAAAATAGGCTGTGCATTGCTAATTACCGTACAGAATTAGCTAATTAGTGCATATAATATCACAGAGGAAAGTAGGTAGGCACCGATCGTCAAACCACCTTATTGCATCCAAAATTTCAATAACGTCTCCCATCCCATGGTGTTCATGGTTGCGATATATTAACCATGTTCACTCAATTATGATTGGTTTAATGAACAACTGAGAATGGGAAAATTTGGTCCATAGATACGAGCCAGAAGATCGTTCTTGATTCTAATTTTCTCTAATTTCCATCTAGAAACCGCAATAGATCAAAACGCATCTGAGAGTGGGTTTAGGAGTGGTTAATTAGACAATTGGATTGTCCAATATACGAGATCAAAGCAACACATTAACAACACACATAAACACACAACCTGGGTGTACATCAACTTGACTGACAGGCAATTAGTATATTCATACTTAGACCTATCAGTCAGGAGTGAATTGATGGCAGTGACAATCCACTGGTTTCCTTAGTAACGCCTGTATTGTGTCATGCAGAGGTTATTTGGAACTCACACATTGCGATGTAATGAAAGCATAAATATGTGAGGGGACAGCATACAGTTTCTGCTTGAAATACTTGGTTCTTCTAAGATGGGTTCCCGAAATTAAAATGTCTAAAAATGTTTACAATCATCTTGAAAAATGAATCCGCTGTCCTTCGCTTTGGTCCTGTAAATTCACCACTGATATTTGTTTCAACCGCTAACTGTTGAATGGTGCTATTGACTACCCGGATTTTGATAAAAAAAAGTTGGTAGGTGTCTCAGCAGACATACTTTACTCCAAGTACCTTTCGCAGTGACCAACTGCATTTATGTTTAGTGAAAAACGTTGTCTATTTCCACGAAAAATAAAGAGTTACAATGTTAAATCGATTTCGACGGTTAGACCATCATCAGTAACAAACAATAACTGAAGACACATTAGAAAGGACACAGCTTATATAGTGACAGGTGAAGGGAGATTGAATCCCATTGGTTGAGAGAAAGGAAAGGGGCAGGAGGTACAACCAATTAAGTGCATACAGCTAATCAGATGAAGTGAAAGGGGGGAAAAAACTAAATATGGTTTCAACAGTGTGAAGGGATAATTCCATGCTTTATAGAAATGGACCTATCAGTGGTGAAACAGTCATGCAGCATGATCGTGTGAGCGGATCTTTGTAAATTATCGTAATGTAAAATGTTAAGTTGTTTTGAAATTTGAGCTTTTTGAGTGTAAGGAAATAATTGTTAACTATTAATTTTATGGAAAAAGTATTATAAATATTAATTTCCAATTCAATTATAGATTTTGAATCTTTAGATTTTTGCAGTTTTTATCGATTATTAGCAAATTTTAATGAAATGTACGTTTTTCAGCATAATTTTGTACATAAATTTCTTAATGTTCTATTTTACAGGTAATAAACTTTATTTAAGCAATATTTAGCTTTTATATATTTACAAACAGACGCAATGAGTTGTTGTTAACAACTGTTGTCAGGGGATGAAAATGTTTCCTATGGAGTGGAGTAAATGATGCTATTGCTTTAGGTTAAGAATATTGTAACCGGCTTATTAAAATTGTTTATAGTCCAATCAACTTAGTTTAGGAATGTAGCCAGGTACGTGAATGGTGCTATTGACTACCCGGATCTTCGTGAAAATTGAAAAAAAGTCACCTGGTAGATCAGCCATGTCTCAGCAGACATACTTCCAGTCACTCCAAGTACCAGTTAAATCAATTAAGCACTTTAAGAGCAACGAATATTGTTGAATGATGAATTGTTGAAAGATGGTAAACAAAAACCTCAATAAAATTAAACCATAATTTTGATGTAAACTTAGTAAAGTAAGCGGCAGAAATGCTTGCATACGAGTCTGCAACACATTGGGACACTTTCATGTTTGTTTTCTTATTATTTTCTTATCATTAGGGAAAAAACTGGATTCTAGAGCCACTCAGCTGATCTGTAATCGGTCAGTTGTGTTCAGAACTCAAGAGGCTACATACCAAACAGATTCGTGGGATCATTAGGGAAAAAACCTAGAGCCACTCAGCTGATCTGGGATCGGTCAGTTGCGTTCAGAAGTCCCTCAAGGGGCTACATACCAAATCTCAGAATCGTGGGATCATTAGGGAAAAAACTGGATTCAAGAGCCACTCAGCTGATCTGGGATCGGTCAGTTGTGTTCAGAAGTCCCTCAAAGGGCTACATACCAAACAGAATCGTGGGATCATTAGGGAAAAAAAAACTGGTTTCTAGAGCCACTCAGCTGATCTGGGATAAGTCAGTTGCGTTCAGAAGGCCCTCAAGGGGGTACATACCGAATCTCAGAATCGTGGGATCATTAGGGAAAAAACTGGATTCTAGAGCCACTCAGCTGATCTGGGATCGGTCAGTTGTGTTCAGAAGTCCCTCAAGGGCCCACATACCAAATCTCAGAATCGTGGGATCATTAGGGAAAAAACTGGATTCTTCTGATCTGGGATCGGTCAGTTGTGTTCAGAAGTCCCTCAAGGGCCCACATACCAAATCTCCGAATCTAGGGATCATTAGGGAAAAAACTGGATTCTAGAGCCACTCAGCTGATCTTGGATCGGTCAGTTGTGTTCAGAAGTCCCTCAAGGGGCTACATACAATCGTGGGATCATTAGGGAAAAAACTGGATTCTAGAGCCACTCAATCTGGGATCAGAAGTCCCTCAAGGGCCCACATACCAAATCTCAGAATCTAGGGATCATTAGGGAAAAAACTGGATTCTAGCGCCACTCGCTTCTGGGATCGGTCAGTTGTGTTCAGAAGTCCCTCAATTACCAAATCTCAGAATCGTGGGATCATTAGGGAAAAAACTGGATTCTAGAGCCACTCAGCTGATCTGGGATCGGTCAGTTGTGTTCAGAAGTCCCTCAAGGGCCCACATACCAAATCTCAGAATCGTGGGATCATTAGGTAATAACGTCATTTCTGATGGTCATAATCATCGTTGTGGCCACTTGGGACAATTCTCGTGAGCAATTTTCGTGAGCAATTTTCGTGAGCAATTATTTTCCGTGACGTTTTTTTAGTTTATGTGCCAAAGCAAAGACATGAAAATGTCAATATATTGAGGTGTATCCTCATTTAAACATTTACCAGACCTATCACTTTTGATTATTTTCAATTTTTTCAAGTACATTCAACATACCTCCCTTTGGGCAAAAATGAAGAAATTCTACAAACTGTCTATCTGTCAAATCAAAATTGTAACTATGATTAGATTAGACTTACCCTTATTTTCCCTGAAATCCTCCAGATGCTGCTATTCTTTCCCTAAATTTCCTACCAGTTTGACCGCAATATTGTCCTCTAATTTTGTCCCTCCGAATGCCAGAGAACTCTAATGTGTCTTCAAGTCTTACAATTCAAATTTTTCGTGGAAATAGACAACGTTTTTCACTAACTTCCGTTTTGTAATGGGTTTCCACAACTTCGTCGCGAGTGATTTAGTTCGTGCAACTATGTAATTGTTCCGAACCAGAGAACTTAGCCAAGTCTTTTCTCATTCTTCATCAACATTTAAAATGATAGGTGCACATGAAATTGCCTCATTTTTATATTTGTGATTCAAATTAAAAGAAAAACCAGGGTCTTGTTTCGTGCTTCCTAGTCAAATTTCGGCTTCTTGAGATAATTTATCTCACTCAGCTGATTAGGAAAAAGCCCATAGTTTCATTCGTCTCTAGGAGTGTAGTTCACTATGTGTCTCCAATTTCAAACCAATGTAAATCTGTCATTAACCTATCAACAAATGAATTTGACGACTGTTTCAGAAACGTCCTAATCTCCTCTTTCCTATGAATTCATGGTAAATAAACTTTCTCCTTCACGTACGTGAGAAATAGGGAATAGAAAAAAGTGGGGATACATACGGAATTCTTCGACTAGTCAATAAGTTCTGTTTGTGTCTGAGAATAAGTAAATAATACTTGTGCTCTTCGGTAGAGTTTTCAAACAAAATCCATCATTGAATCATAATCCATCAATAATAATAGAACAAACAAAAAATCAGTATAATACACAAGACGATGCATAACAAAAAAAAAAAAAAATAATAATAATAATAAAAAATAAATAAATAGAATAAAATAAAAAAATAAAAAAATAAATAAAAAATAAAGAAAATCTTGAGTACCTATGACAGCAAGTACCCAGTTGCGTAAACGGAGGTCGTACCCAATGTGTTAAGAACATGAGTTCGAATTATCTGTCGAGGTATCAAATATTTTTGGTCCGTAACAGTTGGTGCACGTCAGTAAAACTCGAAATAATACGAAACAATAAATGACTTCCTCGAGCCAAGGCTATAAAACATCACATTCCCTGACGTAACATCTTTCACTTCCTTCCATGAGTGAAAACACACAACGGGACATCGCTCGACTGCCGCACTTCTCCCGACCCCAAACCACAACTTGGGAAATGTTCCATTCAAGGAAAACTTCCGCAGTCGAAGAGGTTTGATTAATCGGCCTCATAGCTCTTCTGGTTGGAGCGCAGTTACTGAAGAAGAATTTATCCTTTGCAATTTATTAAGAACATGAGTTTGAACTCTGTCTAGGCATAACATATTTTTGGATCGTACCTCGATTAACTAAGTAACAAAGTATACAAATCAAGTGAGTACTCTTTGACGATTAGCTAAAAAGTAGTATCCTAAAATCTAAATTGAAGAATGACAGTCCGAATAAACCTTATCTGTTTTGTACGGCTAAAAAAATGGGTATGTCAATGTGTCATTGTACAGTAGTAAGAACAATTTTGGGCGGGTTTTTTTGGGTGGGTGAATTAGGGGAATTCTTGTGGGAAGGGGTGAATTAGGGGGTCCGCGAGGTCTGCTTGGTTTTAACTAGGGGTTCGTATAGTCAATGAGTTTGGGAAACACTGGTTTAGTATATCTGCCAGGTACATTTATCTAGTATTTTCTGGTATATTTCTGGTATATCCAGGTATTTTCTGGATGCTGTATCTGAAGATTTTGGGATCGTTTTCCTACCGTTTAACTACCGCATCGCATAAGAACCGTTCAGAAATCGCTGGCTTATGAGCCTGCCAAACATCACTAGGTCTAACACAATTGAATGTATTTATACTTTCACAAGGTTCAATAGGTAGGTACTTTTCTTGAATAGAAACAAATACGAAAAATATGTATTTCTGTCCTTGGTTTAGGTTTCATTTTTTCTTCAATATTTCTCCTCAAGAAACCTAGGGCTTCTTCAAGGAGTTTTAGCGTGGTACACTCTTTTATCGGACCTAACATGTAAAAAATGTCACAAAAAAGTCACGAAAAACGATACTAAATAAGAGAAGGATCTCATTTCTTTGCTATTCAACCTAAAAAACTTGAAATTAGAATCCTTGGGACATCTAGATACGAATAATGAAGTCTAGAGCCCTCCAGATCAGCTGAGAGAGACCCGGAACTAATTTCGTCGCTATTCAACGATTCAACCTATGAAGATAAAATTTTAAATGGTTCGTGTTCCACGTTTCTAATGTTATTTTTCTAGCGATCAAATTTTAATAAATCTCGAACGCAATCAAATTATCATACTCATAATCATGATCATAATCACATACCTTAGTAGCAATCAAATTTAAAATTAAAAAGTTTCAAATGTTCATCAATGTTCATCTTGGTGTTCACTACCTGCCTGGTTTGGTGATGACGGTTATTATAAATTTGCAGTCTTTTAACCTAACAAGAGTAAATTTATCTCAAAATTTGAGTTTTTTCCTACTCCTTGCCATTTTTTCATGTGGAGTCCCTCAAACAAAGAATAAATGTTACTCAAATTTTTAATGTATTTTTAGACGATAACTGGATTTGAATTTTTTATCTTAACTTAAAAATGTTCATTTCCTCCAAATCACATTTTTATTTATTATATATATAAACAATAGCAATAACAATAAACTTACTATCAACAGTTCAGGGATATTTCTTTTCCATGACACGATCCAGTGAACACTCTTTGTCACGTTAGTACGATTGCCGCTGCTCTATCCTCGTCGCCGAGACTCCTCACTCTTCTCCTTGTCCCTCGCAATCGGAGTGACACTGCTCTTAATGTCGAATACTGCATTTTTTCTCTTACCCATTCGAGAACCTGGGAGAAGGGCCTTGTCCACTTATCTGACAATTTTTCAGCCATCCTCTTCAAGAATATATTAAATTCTCTAAGGAGATCTCCCACGTAAGACGTGACTGGAGGTGAAAATGAGCCCCTCAAGTCTTCAGCGATCCTATCATACTTCAAATGCTTTTCATGGGCTGTTCGTTCAGCAACATCGCCCCAGGACTGAGAAAGGTAATAGGCGTCAGCCTTGATAGATCTTACGTTGAAAAACGCCTGCCACTTGCGATCCCAGACCCCAGGTATTTGGATATCGGCAACAAGTCGTAGTGTTCCCTCTAAAGATTCTTGAATCACCGGTTCAGTTGCCACGCCAGACCCATGTCAAGCTTGCCACTTTCCCCTCAGTTGGTCATGTCCATGTTCAACCAATCCCCGTTTCTTGCAGTTGTGCATGTGGTTCAGGTCACTGTTTCCTCCGCATCCATCGCAAGTACGTGGGAGATTTTCTGAATCATGCCCATTCCTTAGTGATAATGCATCTCTAAATTGCAATTTTTCTTGTAGATTGTTTTACGATACTTAAACTGTCCAATGAAATAATCGATTTCATGAATTTGCATCGTTTCTATTTCAGGCGGTTGAGCTTTGCCTAAAATCGGGGGCAAAAATCTCGACTCAGCAGTACGACCTATCCACTCCCGTGCACCTCGCTTGCGCCCAGGGCGCCCTCGACATCGTCAAGCTCATGTTCAGCCTTCAGCCCGAAGAGAAACACACTTGCCTAATGTCTTGCGACGTTCAGAAAATGACTCCCCTCCACTGCGCAGCGATGTTCGACCGACACGAAATTGTGCACTATCTGATACAAGAGGTAAGGATTATAAACTGAAGCTTCGCTTTTAAAACTCAACATTACCATCAATACCCGCATGTTTGTCTTATATTTTTAAATGAAAGGAAGTGAAATTCTAAGAACACAGACACCAACCATACTGTTCTACGATAAGTAGTTTTTTTCTACGATTTTTACGAGTTTGGGCAAACAACTACGTCATTGCGCCCCTCCTGCCTGGGCAGGACCCCCCTGCTTAGTGGGACGTCATAGTTCGTCGAAACTTTAAAAATCATATAAATCAAACCACTTGTCGTTGGAAAGTTAAGGTGGTATCAACATTTTTAGAATGAAATCTACTTCCATTTTTATAATTAGTAAATTCATAATTTTTAGACCAATGGGCACTTTTCTTTGTATATTCACACCCGATCTGACAAAAACATGAATAATGATCCGGTCGAAAGAACTGTTACTTTAGGCACCTTTTCAGACGAACGCCGAGTCCGTCAGCTCCCCCTTCCATTCCACGTCAAACTACCTCTAAGATAAGTCAGAAAATCTCCCTCGTTATCTTTTCCTTAGAACGCCATTTAAAGAAATTGGTATTAAAAGATTTCAAGTGATTAATTTCGTATCTCATTTAACAATCCTCAACCTCAATAAATATATAGGTAGAGGTAGGTAGATCTATATTGTAGAGATTAAGAAATTAAATCATGACGATCACTTGGGTTGTCACATATTTCCCCCAAAGCTCTTGAGAATTAACACCAAGATTGTGCTTTCACACCTCTCCCTTCACCTAGGATGGTCAAGAAAACGCGAAGAAAAAACGTTTGCCAAGTTGGATAGGCAGTATAGCTACCTCACTTATTGTAACATGGACGTATAGAATTAGTTGATAGAACCAAATAACAAAACGGGCGTTATCATAAATTCATGGTTGCGCATGTGCACACACTACTATTGATTCTTCGCCAATGAAATTTGTAGCTGGCCATCCAGGAGCTAACTCGCACAATTCGTAAACATTTCATCAAAATTGGTCCATTAATTTAGGAGTGTTACGAGAGTCAAACAACTTTAGTTTTGCGCATGTGCAATAGTTGCTAATTAACCAATCGCGACGGAATTCGAAGGGAATCTTCTTGAAATTCAACCCTAACTACCCTCTGAGTTTGAATAAAATCGAACTGATAGATCGTAAGAAACCGACGATATAGGAATCTCATAGTGCATGCGCATAATGTCACTATCGGTCTGACGACAATGAAAATTAAAGGAAGTATCTACGAGCTAACCCTCTAAATCCTCGAAATTTTCATCAAAATCGGTCTTTTAGTTTCAGAGTTTCATCTGTGGGGTACCTGCGCAATAGTTATAACTCAACCAATCAAGATAAAACTCATAGGGTACCTTCCAGAATCCTACACCTAATCAACCTACGAGTTTGAACGAAATCAAACAGATTCTTCTTGAAACATTTATATTACCTATATGAAATTCAAGTTTGCGAATTTGGTTTGATCTGACGACAATGAAACTTTTAGGGAACCTTCTAGGAGCTAACCCGCAGTATTCCTGAAAATTTCATCAAAATTTGACTAAAATCTTGTATAGTTTTGGGCGTGAAAAGGAATTCCCTCCGACCCACAAACTGACACGGAACCAAAAGTGATCAGCAAGCCCCTATCCATTTGAGAAATAATGGAGTATAAATATCTTCATATATAAAGAAACAAAAGACCATTTAATTTTAGACGCCCTGTATCTGAGAATTCAATGAAATACGAGTAGATACAAAGGTTTGAAGGTCTAATACATATTTCGTGATTTGCTTCTTTTTGAATGGCTGCGTGTAGCAGAAGCGTTGAACCACAAATATTGGCGGAGAAAGCAGTTCAAAGAAGAGGAGTCCTTTGGATAAGCAGTGCGTATAGGACGATATCAGGAGTAGCTGCACGAGTCATCGCCGATTTAATACCCATCGAGCTCCTAGCTATGGAGAGGCGAAGAATCTATTAATTTAAGAAAGGAAGAAGACAGTGAAGGAGGGGGAAAGAATGGAACTAGAATCCATGCAAAAATGGAACCAGATAGAAGGACAGTAGAGGAAGGTGGACAGCACGCTCAATCCTCCAAGTGTAAACTTGGGTTGAAAGGAAACTTGGCGAAACAGGATATTTTATGAAACAGTTCCTTACCGGACATGGCTATTTCAGAGTCTACTTGTCACAGGTGGGAAAGACAAGTGCGCCCACCTGTGTGCTCTGCCAAATTGAAGACGATGACGCACACTATACATTTTTTGTGTGTCCATGATGGGAAACCCCTCGAAATGCGCTTAAAGGGGAGAGAGGCGACATGTACCCCGAAACGATTATAGGGAAGATCGCTGAGTGTAGAGGAAATGGACGCTGTGGTGGGATATATGATAGCAGTCCTGAAAGTTAAAGAGACGAACAGAGAATGGGAAGCAGAATTGGAGGATAGCCAGAATAACAGACAATCAAGAGAACTGTCCCAAAGTAATACAAAAAAGTAGTCCCGGACAGTTCTGTATAAGAATAGAAGGGTTGGGTGTTTTAGTCGGTATGCCGCTATGTGGTGCCGATACAAAGGACGAGAAAACCCAGCCTCGTTCTCGTTGTTAGTGCGTAAAGCACCCCGCCCCCCACCCACAAAAAAAGCCTATAGCAAGCACTTCAATTTTCACCAATTAGGCTTAGTGGGAATGTACTTCATGAGCGTCAATTACTTTATTTGCCTTTTTTTTCAAAAAAGCTCTATAAGTTCTTGAATCTGTACGCTTGAATCCGTCTTGATTTAAAATCAATCAAGCTTACTGCGGTCTGTGATATTGCTACCACATTTCAGGCGCTATTTGACGTATATATATCTAATTTGTAGTGAACTAAACCTTATTCGTAGGCGTTAATTTTATTTCATTAATTACAATTTGGCCCTGTAACTCATTACTAGCCAGTAACAATGGCTGTTACAGAACAATAAAGTAGGTAAAAACAACGGAAAACGGTGAATATTATTTAATTTTTTCTTGTAAGTTCTTCCATAAAGAATTGCACAAATGTGAAGCCTTGGGGGATTTATTCCTGTAACTAACACAGTAGAAACGGTGACTTTTGGGGGCATATTCGTAGAATCATAATATCGATCTCTGCATACCCCTTTGAATTACACAGAAACTTGTCTATCTGTTGATCGCAAAGACTGATATTATGAATGAAGATGTTGGGCCTATAAACAAATAGTTAACGGGAAAATTTGAACAAAGACAACCCTTGAAACAATGTTTTTTAGGATTTAATTGATTATTTTATTGCGGTTTATGAGAGGATTAATTTCCCACTAGTTTAACCCTGCTGTCTCCCACCAGCGTTTCATAATTATTGTAAGACAAATGGAAAATTGATAATAGCCTGATGAGGATGAGAAGGCGGTGGAAAGGGGCAGAGTGTTAGCGGGGAAAAATACAAAGGAATCATTCATGAATGGAAGGTAGATTTTTTTCTTTGTTCCGTGGAATAGATCGAAGCGTCCTTTAGGGGAAAAACCCTGACTCAGGATGTTGGGATCAATACCGGGATCGTAGCGGAAAAAATACCCGATCCCGGCCTGGATCGGAACGGCTAGTTCCGATCCATGAAACTGGTAGAACAGCCCATCCCAACTCAGCCCCTTTCACATATATCATAGCGTCGAGGATGTTCTGCCGACCACCATTATAATGGGGTAGGAATGGATCATCGAAGCAAAAACATCAATGTTCTAAAACACCGTTTACCTCATCATCGATGTTTTTCTAAATTGTTGTTAACATCGATGCTGGAATACCCTAATAATCACCTTTTACTAACAAAAAGGACAGATTTATTCTACGGAAAAGAGGTCGCTTTGAGGTGTCGAAAACACATAAAATGAATAGTTGATCCGCTGATCAGGTTCCTCACGAAGTTTGTTTTTCGTTTTCCGTTGGTTTGACGACGATCGTCATCAAGGTCAACTTTTAATGCATTTATATTAGAGGTTTCAGTCGATTCTGTGTGGCGAAAACAAAAAGCGATACCAAACTCGATTTTCGGTTGATTTGACGAAGAGTCAAGTTCCTGTCGAACTTGTCAGAAACTAATACAGCTAATATTCTAATACAGCTAATTCGGGAAATTGCGGCCTGTAGCGCGAAACATACACGTATACTCGCTTTTAATGATGGTGTTTTCAATTTCACCCAACTTTTCGTAGAAATGGGGTGTAATACCCCATTTCCGGTATGGGTATTTCCGGTATATAGCCGTTGGGACGGCGGCACTTGGGGGTGGGGATGCATTTTTTCCGTTAAGAGTAGTCATTCATTTCCAGATTTCTTTATATATAGACAACATTTTGTGCTCACTACCGACCGAGCCTGTCTACTAAAACGTTTTTCTGGCATTTGAGAAACATACTGCCAGAGGAATCAATGACACATCACCTGTTTAAAGAAATAGAAGGGGGGAAAAAAGTAGAAAACCAGAAAATTTAAAATCAGCATCCAGTTTCCAAGTAAAAATCGGAGGTTTTTGATTATCAATTTCGATTATCAGTGACGTTCAAAAGTATTCCTAACGTTCGCTCAAAGTTTGTTGTGCATCCTGAAGGGTAAAGGAATATAATTAGTTTGGCTATCTCCAATTAACATCGATGTTGATGCAGCTAATATTACAGCAACAATAGAGAGGCGGCCAATGTTCGATAATATCTGCTCTCTCAGCATCGGTGTCATAACGTCCAACAGCCGTGTCAACGGGCTGAAAAGGCGGCTCAACAATCTCATTTTAAATCAACGGACTAGGAAGCTCCTTAATAAAACTTCTCTGAGGCCTTTATAAAACGGGGCCGCCTCTGTATTGCTGACCAAGCAGAAAATTTTCATCGAAAAAATCTCTCGGCAATACCGATTTTGTAAAGAGGGTTCGCCTGCATAATTAATATCCTGTTATCTTCACGATTAACGAACTTGTTTTTTAACGTAGAATGTGTTTTAGCCTTGGCATCTCCAACCGAAAACGAAACGTTTCGTGTTAATGAAAATGTGTTGCATTTATGTGTAACGAAAATGTGTTGCAACAATTTACTGATGATATCCACTTACAACCGAGTCGTTGCTCGAAAAATGGTACTTCGTCATTTTTCATCTCACGAAATTCGTTGACCATTCGTTTATAATCTCTCGATTTATCTAACCATATTATATGCGGATTTCATGGGTTAAGAGAAACGCGTAAGCTAAAACACATTCTATGTTTCAATAATTTCATTCAAAGTAACCTATGAAGTTTCATTTCATAGAGGTAACCAGGGGTCCAGGGGGTTCTCCCCCTGGCGGGGCCGGGAGCGCCGAGTTGTTCTTTTGTAATTTACAACACTTCAAAGTGTTGCCCCATGCTTTTCACTCGTGAGTATTTGAAATTTAAATGTTCTCTTTTCCACTCTTAGTACATACAAATTTGAATTCAGAGTATTAAATGTGTTACAACTTGAGCCTATATGTGGTAAATCGAGTCAATGATTATTCAAACTATTTCTATACAGCGTGTCCCAAACCTAATAGTTCAATCAGGTACAAACTAAATCACTAGCGACTTAGTGAAAAACGTTGTCGATTTCCACGAAAAATAAAGAGTTACAACGTTCGACAGTTAACATCATCAGTAACAAACAATACGTAAGTTTTGTGTGTTACTACTACTTAAGTTACCTACTACTTCTAGTTCACTTGAGTTACCTACTTCTACTTAAAGTACTATTACTTAAGTTATTACTTGAGTTACTACTTGAGTCATGTTTGTTACAGACGATGACCTAACCGTCGAAATCGATTTAACATTGTAACTCTCTATTTTTCGTAAAAATGGACAACGTTTTTCACTAAATTCCGTTCACTCAGGGACAATTCGTTCTTTTGCCACGAGATCGAGGATCAAAATAACAAAAATATGAAAAAGTTCAAACTTTTTGAAGTTCAATTTCCCAAAATTGACGGTCGTGAAGTTCAAACTTTTAGTGCTCAAAAATAGAAAGTTTTTTGAGTTCAATTTTCCAAAATTGTTTCCCGAATGTTATAATTTTTCATATACTTGTACCTAATGATCCAAAATCAAGGATCAAAAGTCGTGAACGTTTATTTACGATAAATTTGATCGTGCACGTTAGTAGTGCCCACAATTCAGTGATAAAAAGGTGCTCACATTTTAAAAACTAAAGTGTATGGTTAAAATATTTGCTAATATGGTTTGCCTGACTGGGTTCGTTGTTGCTTTGCTTTGCTATGAAATATACTATCAATCGAGATGAATATTCGAGGTCATATTACTTTCGACCGTACCTGATTAGAAACCTGTTTTATGGAAGTTTCAGTTCATGAAATTCCGTTTTGGAGCGTCTTGAAGCATTTCCTGAATGTTAAAATTTTCCATATAATGATCAAGTAAGACAATCCTTTCTTTCACCACTGAATCGAGGATCGCAATATCAAAAATATTTAAGTTTGAACGATGTTCAAGTTAGAACTTTTAGTACACAAAATGGTGTTAAAATTTCAAAAAATTGCCCAATCAAAAATGGCCCAATCCAAAATTCAAAAGTTCAAAACGCGAATGTTACGATACATTTTAAGGTCAACGTTAGTACTGCCCACAGCTTAATGCCAAAGTTGCTTAGACAGGGTGTCTACAAGTCACGGATTCCCGGTAAGTCCCGGAAAAGTCACGGATTTAATAGTAGGGCACGGATATTTCCAAAAATCACGGATTTTGATATAGAAGTCACTGATTTTTATGTCTTCGGTAACCAAATAATCATAATATAACGCCAGTACTGGGATTCACGAAACATCCGAAAGAATCAATTGAGATTTTAGAATCTATTCTGTATTGAATATATATTCTGTAAGAAGTCTTTAGACTTCTGTACTTGATAATTAGGCTAGAATCAATACAAAAGTTATGAAGATCCAATTTTATACAGGCTACTCATGATTACAGTAGGTCTTCTACTGGTAATTATTTCAGTACGCTATTCCTGAAGAAATTAAAGCCTGTCAAAGATCACCGATTTTATCATTTAATAATGATGAACAGAACATTTCCATTTGTTTTCGTCACGTCACGAGTGTCACGTCACGGTGGGGTTTTTGAGCGTCCCATCAAATATAAAAAAGTATAAATTGCTAATATTTGCTTATAAGGTTTGCATGATTGGTTTCGTAGTTGCTTTGGGATGATATAAACTATCAACCGAAATGAATATTCGAGGTCACGTTACTTTCGACCGTACCAGAATAGTAAGTAGCAAGTTTTTCTCTGTATTTGCACGCAAAGCTTGGGGCCTTGAAAAAATGTACTTGGCATACTGAATTACTATTCGGTCGGCGTTCCCTGTATAAAAACCTTCTGTATTTTCTGTTTAAAAAGGGTGCGGACGTCAACCCTTTGGACAAGGAAAAGAGATCTCCTCTCCTCCTCGCTGGTTCGAGGGGCGGGTGGAAAACCGTCCTCACGTTGATCCGCTTGAAGGCCAACATCCGGCTCAAGGACAGCAACGACCGGAACGTCCTGCATTTGGTCGTCATGAATGGCGGACGACTCACGGAGTTTGCCGAAGAAGTCATTAAGGTAAATGTGAGTAAGATATTGATTTTTCTTGTGTATGTGGCTTCGGTCTGGTCTCAGTCTCGTCTTCAGGGGCACCCGGCAGTCAAAAAATGGAGGAAGAAAAATGAATCGACTTTTTATTTTCATTGCACAGAATAGTTCTTAAGTACCAACGTATAAGACAATATAAGAAAGAACCCAAAATGATAGCCGCGTGATAACAGCTCGTGCTCAGCTTCATTTATATTGTCACCAGTTATTGAGGGGATTAGTTTCTGGCGTATGGCGTTTCTTAGTGGAAGGAACTCGTTGTCGCAGTCTTTAATGACCCTTTGGAATCATGTTGCATATACTGCCTGTGGTATGGGTGATGTATATGTTACCGGCAAAGTTTAAACTAAGGCATTGTGTACAATGCCTAGTCGTTGTGTAGAATACCTGAATGGAGCAGGCAATGTGTAAAATAAATCTCATTTTATACTTTACCTAGGCATTGTATAGAATGCCTGATCCAGCACTCGACAAAGTGTCCTTCTGGTCAATCTTTACCTGATTTGGGCACCTTAGTTGGACATATAGGTCAGAATGATGTGTATAGTTTGGTGGTCTGGATGCTCGCAAGCTCGCATCTCAAAAATGCATAACATCAAGTAGTCAATCCCTTAGTAAAAATTCAGATTAGTTGGACATATAGGTCAGAATGATGTGTACAGTTTGGTGGTCTGGATGCACGCAAGCTCGCATCTCAAAAATGCTTGGAACATAACATCTAGTAGTCAATCCCTTAGTAAAAATTCAGATTAGTTGAACATATAGGTCAGAATGACGTGTATTTATACTTTGCCTAAATCAATGGTAGGCATTGTGTACATTGCCATCCATTGTGACTAAAGAGATTTAAAAATGAAGGAATTTCATACTTTGCCTAAAAAGTGCCGGCATTGCATACAACGACTAGTCATTGTACAAAATGCCTGCATTTCACACTTTACCGGTAACACATATACTGCCTGGCATATATCTTGTCGATGCTTCAGCCCTTTAGGGAAAGCAAACGAATAAACGCATGGCGACCGGGGTGGTTTCGTTCGATTCTTTGGGCAGATACCTACCTATAAATGAAACTCAAAAAATCTTTACTGTTATATTGAAAGATTTCAAGATCTCGATTTTTGAATATTTCAGCCCTTAGGTTCTACCCCTTAGTTTTGACCGAACGCGATGCCGATGTTACTGGCACATCCCTGGCCTATATATGATTTTTAAGCCCAATTTCTTGAGGTTTGGTCAAATACTTTTTGAGAAAAGCTTCGGACTGCATACGGAGGACGGTCGGATTTTTTTTTTTTTTTTTTTTTAATTCGAGTTTTGGATTCTACGCATCCTTGGAAACGTAAACCATAAAAATTTGAGGGGGTTTAAAAATTGTTTTTTCTTGGCCGATAATAAATGTTCATTATTGAAAATAATAAACCGAAAGGGACAAATTTTTCTCGGCATCTGAAAACTTTCCTTTTGCCTATTTCGGAAAAGCGATCGTTAGGTGTGAATCTGAGAATTTGCCGAACGAATCGGAAAAATAATTATGAAAATCGGTTTAGTGGGAGCTGAGGAAAAGGACAATGAACTCTATTTACAGCGGAAAGGGGTGGTTGCCGGGTGCCCTTCAGTCTCGTCTCATTCGGGATCTTGGTAACGGAATTGGGCAAAGTTGGGAGTTGCTATTCCAGCTGTTATCTACATTATCATTTACCAACTTGTAAATAAGTAATGGCAATAAGCAACCACTAGCTTGCAGTTAGTATAGTGACTTGAACTGACAGCTTTTGCAACTTACTTCTAGAGCGTGGTTGTAGAAGTAACTACAATTTCCTTGTTTGATGTCTTCTGCTTTCAAGTGGTAGTCGAGCATTTTGTTTTGTGATGAGGAAAAAATCAGTTATCGTTTCGAACCGTGGAAGTGTGGTTTAGAATTATATTTGTGTAATAACCTGTGCGTCATACGAAAGAAGAATTTCAAAAGTTTACTCATTTCATTTTTGAATTCGATTGTTTGATAAGTATTTACGCATATCTTCATTTTCATAAAGTCCCCGGGTTACTTAATACCTCTTGATGCATGGGGTAAATCCCCGTACCCAATTTCTATAATTTTTCGGTGTGGGTATTCTTCATTAACTCGATGGTGTGCAACACGAAAGCGATTCCTAACTGAACATGCTGGTAAGTCTTTTAATGAAATTGTGCGACAGAGAACGATTTACAAGACTTCCCTACCAAAGATCTTGAAGAATCTTTCCAAATTTCGGTTCAATATGAAATCTCGCCACATTCTAGAACTTCCACATCAAATTGTTATTAAATATGAAGGGCAAAAAGCAAAGATCTATAATACTCGCAATGATATTAATAACGAGAACACTTAGACGTCATAAATAGGCACCGTTTTCATACTGGATTCGCCGCTACAAATTAATTGTTTTATTGTCCTCTCATACATATTGACCTAGAAGCAAATCTTTTGGCATCTGTAGATCCTGAAATCGGCATCTTTTTCTTATCCCTCTAGTTATATTTATCATCAGTTAACCGTTACGTGGGTCACTAAAGCGGTTAACGCCTATTTTTGTTTATTTTTGCTCATTTATTTATATTTGTTAATGTGTTTTTTCCATGTCCATTTATTGCTAACTCATTGTAGTAACAGCTGAATTCCAAACTGGGCTTTATTCAATGAAATCTCACATTACATTAAGAAAATATTATAAATTGTTTGTTGATAAAATATTTAAGGTCACATTCGAAACCCTTAGAAGCATGAAATCTTCTTTCTATTTGTTAATTAAGCACATACTCATGAAGGTACGACCGTGATTTCGTTGGGTGGTGCGAAGACCGGGATGAGGTAGATCCAACTTCGGAATGAGTTGATTCACTTTGTCCCTTAGGTGTTACAGATTGCTTCCCTTGGACTTCTGTAGGTGATGCTTTTTGGTCTCCTCTGTCTTGGTTTCAGCTTTGGAGTCACTGCCGAGTGCTTCTTCGTAATTTGCCAATGGAGCAAGATGCCTTAGCGAAACGGTTGTCTCTCTGCTGTTTGTTAACCTGATGTAAGCATATAGTAGCATCTATGAAATCCGCTCTTTCACTGGCGACGAACCAGATGAACGAACAACTCTTAGGATGTTGGAAAATTCTGTCGTGTAGAGTCGAGTTCTTCGCAGTGCACCATGGGAATCGAATGGCATGAAAAGATTTTGAAAGAACAGATTCCCATTGCTGGATTGGTACCTAGCTTCTTTGAATGTAGCGCTAGTTGCATTGTTTTCAAAACGATCCCGATGAATAGCACAATTGGTCATGTCCATTAAGATTGTTTGCGTTTGTTCGACTGCAAAGTCACGGCAAAGTTGTTTGAGGTCAAGAACGTCTTCAGTTCCTCCAACATTTTTTTAAATTTATTTTTGTAAGCGTTATAACTAGTTACATCTGAAATACTATACAGGTAACGATCTAGATACTTCTTTCACATAAAAGACACATTATTCAATTAAGTGAAAGTTCATTAACATACACTGCACTGCTGCCGCACATCAGCAAGGTCAAAAGGCTTGATTCTTTTCAGACGTCGATTTCCTTGTGAGTTATCGAGAAGCTGTATGGCCTCTGGATTGGTAAATACAGCCTCTCTTCATAGCACCTGGCGTATCTTTTGGTAACCACTGACTCTCTTGCTTTAAAGTCCTTGTGGAGGTCATCTTAATAATGTACCACGGAGCGCTCACAATACTCCTCAGCACTTTATTCTGGAACGTTTGAATACTTTTCATATTAATTTTTGCAGTGCATCCCTATAGCTGTATACCATAGGTCCAAATGGGCCTCCGACATGAATGAATAACCCCTATCTGAGTGAATGTATTACGGAGTTCCTATTTATAGATCCAAATGGTTACAGTAGATTTCGATTATAACGACACGATGGATGTAATGATGGAAACTGCAACAGAAGCTGGGTTTCATTAGCCACTGCAATCAATATTCTAGTTATTACGAATCTGGCTTTTAACGATGTTTCGCATTTAACATGCAGATTTTAACGATGTTTGGCATTTAACATGCAAATTAAGGCTCTTTAATCTCTTTCTTTGTCTCGCATATAGTGATGACATGGAATTTCTAGCATCTCACCCCGTTCCCCCTGCGCGTGCCATGCCTTCGTGGAAACAAACCCAGTGGTAGAGCCCGTATTTCGGCTGGAGACAGGGGCAGGTTATCTCGTGAATTTCTAGAACTCTTGTTTTGTAGAGCAGCGAACCCATTGTTCCATCATAACCTGACAGTGACAGCCTTTCTTCAATCTTACCTATTTGTTATTTTCTCAACTATTCAAATGAATTGTAAAATTCTGGGATTCCTTCTCACCATTTACGTAGTTAGTACTTATGTTAGAATAAAAATGAATACCTAGTCATGCAGCATGAAATTTTAGCAAATTTCGAATGATTATCACCTTGTTGATTTATTTTGAAATGTGAGCACTTTTATGCGATGAAAATGAACTATCAGTTTTATGTCGACAAACTTGATCTAAACAATATTCAGCAGCTCAAACAAAATTTTGAATTTTTAACAACTTCTTGCATAGGTGCATGCATGTTTCTATCTGATTCCCGCCATTTGTTTTCCCCTGTTTCGGGTCCAGTGATGTCTGCTTATAGGTAACGATGCTAATATAACGTTCCTTGAACATAGTTATAAACGGAATCTACTTTAGGAAGAGTAGAGCTTTCAATTTATTTATCATTTCTGACGAAGATAAATCTGAGCACTGGAATGCAAACGGAAATCTTGGATGTTCATCAACAATAGTGAGAATATATTTGTTGATGGTTGCTGATGGGAATGGGCCTTTAAAGTTAATATTTAATCGCTCGAAAGCAGACATTACCTGGATCAAATGTCCTTCGAATTTAGAGAATTAGGGTTTCAATTCTCAGGATTTTTGACATTTTCTCGTGATTTGACGTACTTTCTCTATTCATTATTAGCTTTGTGGATTTCAATCAGTGGTACATCCTGGGTGATACAGTAATTGATAAAGTCGCTAATGAGAGTTCTCTCCTGGTGAAGACAACCATGATCTAGAAAGCATCAGCAACAATGTTCCTTAGTCGATGCTTATACATTATAAAATAGAACTACTTAGTAAATACTTGGCTAAATAATCAGTAATACTTGGCTGACGGTCCCAAAGTAAAGACGGAGTTCCATTTAAAACGAAAGCGGTCTATTTAGAGAAAGCTCGACGGCGAGAGTTTTCATTCCTAATGAGTCCCAGCTGTGCATTTCACCCTTAAAGCTTCGGGTGTCCTGTGCAGACTCCATTGTTTAGCGAAACAAAGGAAATGTATTTATATATTCCCCCAACCTCACTTAATGTATTTTCGAGGATATCAAGCCCTTATCACTGAAGACTTTTGGTTGGTACCCATTTCTTAGGTCAAAACTGTCTCAAACTTCAATAAATTGACAATGCTGAAAAAAATTAAAATAGTTTACTCTCATTAATAGTGTTTTCTACTTAGAATTGTTCTAAATATCTAAACCTCAGTTTGAATTGAACGGAATCCGCTGCATGTAATAATTGCTGTATCCAATTAGTTCTAGCCATCACCTTAGTAAAGGGAATACTCATTGATCAGATTATCCACTCACCCCCTCAGAAACTTGCTAATCTTAATGGCGCAACTCCAGTTGGTTCGTGAGCCCATTTCATCAAAACCCGTTCTGCCGACAAACACCAAAGACGCTAACTTAATTGAAGTAAGTTGGACGGAACCTCATGAGAAAGGGTCGGAACCAAAATTGACCAAACTAAGATAAATTTGAAGAGAAAATGATCAGTAAATTTACATCTAAATAGTCTAGGATATAATTTACAGAAGCTAAAAATGAATCAAGAAAGTATTGTTGAACAGCTTTTCAATAAGTTTTGTGTGTGGGTTGGGTCCATTATAAACCCCCACAAACAATTGAAATACTTCTAATGAACAGAGTTGGGCAGAAATTAATTCCAATACTAAAAACTAAAATTGAAACTAAATTAGTTTTTACGAACTAAGAACTAAAACTATTAGTTTTAGTTTTACTTCCGAAACTAACTTTCAAACTAAATTAGTTTTTAGTTTGAATGGAAGAACTAAAAACCAATTTAGTTGAAAAGTTAGTTCCAGAAGTCAAACTAAAACTGATAGTTTAAGTTCTTTGTGAAATTAAAAACTACATTTTTTATCATTTTCCGCTGGTTTTACACGTAGGCGTTGTGTGAAAGGAGGAGGCGGCGAAGGTGGACAACAGCCGCATAATGCTTCTATTTTGGACTTGACTTTTCAATGTGGGATGACGCTTTCCATGTTATTGTCAATTCTGAATTGATTGAATTGGGTCCCAAACGTAAATGATCGCACCGTAGTGGGAAAACGAAAACAAACACGTTAGGCCTCAATATCGTACTCCTTCAAGCTGATTCGATGTAACGTTTGGTTGTTTTGGTTGATCATTCTCCAATTTTAGTACGGTCTCCGTAGAAGACTGTTTACTGACGCAGCTCTCGTGGGTACAATTTACTCTAGTGTTGTTCTCAATTAGTACTTACCTAATAGGTACATAGCACCTGCACATAGCAACCGGTTTGGGAATTTTCTGTCGGCCCTCAAACTTCACCATTTTATTTTGCAATATGCGTAGATTTATAAAATGCAAATTTATAATATACATATATGTCCGCCGCACCGTACGCTGTTCCAAGTCTCAATTATTTTACGGCCAATAAAATCTCAAATGTTTTAGTCCCCGTTCAATCGATTCATAGTTGAAAATTACAAAGAAAACATCATCCCACATTGACCATAAAACTAATCTAAAATGTGTTGCAACCGTTCCGTTTTAATTAAAAACCAATTTAATTCGAAAGTTGGTTTTAATAAAAACTAAAAAAAATCTAAAAACCGTCCCAACCGTTCCGTTCTAACTGAAAACTAATTTAATTGGAAAGTTAGCTTAAACAAACTAATCTATTATTTAAGTTAGGTAGTTTTAAGAAAGTTTCAGCAATGCAGCATGATCGTATGAACGAATCATTGTAGGTATCATATTGTATTGTGTTACATTGTTTTGAAATGTAAGGACTTTGAGTGCAAAGAAATTTGTTAACTACCAATTTTATGAAAAAAAAAAAAAAAGTTCTTAATACCTATTATTCTGAGATTCAAAAAACATTTAGAATTTGAAGCTTCTTTTGCAGTTTTCATCGATTTTTTCAACAAATCATAATGGAATTTAAGTATATTTTTCAGAATATCTTTGTTCATAAATTTTTTGATGTTCTAGTTTATCGTTGTAAAATTGACTACACCGTTGAAAATGTGAGATTTGTGTTGATTTGAAAATGTGATTGTGTCTTGAAAAAATATTGGTTCTCATAGTGGAATCCCGATTGAAAAACGCTGCAAATTATTACTTAACCGTACATTATGATTTTTTAACGGATTCGGTCTTAGAATGGTCTGAAACGGATTTGCATGCGGTTATTTTTTTCTCATCCTTGGGTTATCCCCTACCCCTCTAGATCAATTCCAATAGACCTCCCTCTTGTTAATGAAGCCTTGCCGATGAGACATATCTTCAAGGGACGTCCAAAAAAGCAGAGACTGAGACTGAAAACAAAGGATGAGTTTTTTTGATTCAGATCAAAAAACGGTCATGTTTCATGCCTACAAAATTCCAGAACAAAGGTTGAATAGCAAAGAAATTCATTCCGGAGCTAACTCAGATGATAATAGAAACTTCAATTATTTCAAATTAGGTAATTATTTGAAGGTCTCTCCTCCATATGTTAATTAACTTCATGACTACGTTTGCTGTTGATAAGGCGGAACGAGAATCGGGCGAGGAGGGCCAAAAAAACCCGAAGCCCGTCTTTGCTTCTCGGTAAGTTTCGGGTCAGGTGCTCTCGCTAGACCCTCCTAATTAAGAGCTTGATCGGCTATTCAATAGATTTGCTATAGCAGCGCATTAGAAATCACACTTAGAAATTCGAAGGTGTTTTTCGATGTTCGAGCTCTTAGGGAAAACTAACCGCTTAACGTACAGCGTTGCGGATGGTTTTAATAGATTCTTTAGGATCAAATTTATCATTGACATAGCAAAAAATCATTAGGTACCGTTACTTTGAAAGATTTTGAGATCTCTATTTTCAAATGTTTAGCCCTTTAATGCTACCCTTTATGGTTGACGCAAACTGATGCCGAACTTCTAGGACCATCTAGACCACAAATGCTATTTTTAAACAAGTTTCATGAAGTATGGTCTTTTAATTTCGAAGAAAAGTTGCGGACGGACGGATGGATATTTTTTTTTTTTTTATTCGATTTTTGGATTCTACACACCTTGAAACGTAAACCAAACCGTTTTCAGGAGGTGTTAGAATTTTTTTTCATGGTCGGTTACAAAGGTTAATTATTGAAAATGATAATCCAAAAACTGGTTTCCCAAATTAGGAAAAATTTGCTATTTAGAAGGCTTCCACAAGTCTCACTCCTGAATTCTTAAGAATGCTCAGGCATCTATCCGATAAAAAATTTAATGGTATATTCAACGAATACCTCAAATAAGAATTCACGCAGCAAATTAAGACCAAATTATGGTCGTTTTAGTGTCAAAAGATCGAAAACACAGAAAAAAATCTTAAAAATTAATTCACTTGAAAACTAACCGTTAAAAATAGTTTCTAATAGGAACTTTCATTAGAAATGAGCTCTAGAATCTACCCCTGAAGTGTATTCGCTATTTTCAGCAAAATCATATAACCCATAAGTAGGGACGTCTCTATAATGTGTAGATTACTTACCAAAAGGTTTACTGTAGCTCCTTTCTTCTGGCTTACTCCCATTCTAGGCTCAATCGCAACAGGCGCTCCAAGAACTGCTGAATGAGAAAGACAACATGGGCTGCTCGCCGTTGCACTACGCTAGTCGAGAAGGCCACATCAAAAGCTTGGAAAATTTGATCCGTCTTGGTGCTGTGATCAACTTGAAGAACAACAACAACGAAAGCCCCCTTCATTTTGCAGCGAGGTATTAAAATTAGATTATTAGCGAATTTTCGTATAACATTCTGAGCTTAATTAATGAAATCTATTGAAAAAGGAAATAATAATAATTATAATAATAAAATGTAATTGCAGTGTCCATTTGACACCTTGTAAATTGCCGCTCATGTGGGGAAAAAAAGAGCTTGCTAAGTTGGGAGTGGTACATAGCTTCTTCGTTTACAAACATACCATGAATATATAAATCATTGAAAAGTTTTAAAATGATTTTGATATGGAAATTCGAATGTAAATCGAACGGCTATAGGGTGTGAAAAAATGGAGCATCATGGCGCATGAAATTTAGTTCATGCGCATGGCGCAGAGTTAAGAATTGACTTCGCAACAATGAAACTCCAATCACCCCACTTTATCATGAAATGTGAAGCTTCCAACGTTGCATAACTGGACTAAAATCAAGATCGAACAAATGATTATGTATCCAAACAAAGTTTGAGTTATGCTAAAAAGTCACGGAAATCAGATGAATTTAGGAAAATATATCACAAATTATCGCTATTGCCCCATCCATTCATTCCATCTATCACAGATTTGAAACTCTTAACATATTTTCCGGCTATGACGAAATTCATAATTATTGAACAAAAAGGAATTAACGATTATCTGACTTAACGTTTAATAGTTTACTATTTTAAACGTTTGCTGTTAATTGGAAATAATGCTCAAATTTAATAAAAATCATTGAAAAGTTTTAAATGATTATGAAAAATTCGATGGCGGAAAAGAGTAAATCAAGAAGTACCTAGCATGAAACGTCATAAATGGTCAATTAAGAAACAAAAAAATGATACTCAATGTAATTTACGTTTGCGCATGCGCAGAATGAACAGATGAGTTAATAATGACCATCAACAACCTAACCCGCGCATTCACTGACAATGACATCTAAATCGGATGAAAACTGTGGAAATTGCAAGGATTTAACATCATTGGCGCATGCGCAGTAGCTATTAATGACACGATCTTGTTGAAATTGATATGGACATCGAATGGAAATCGAACGACTATAGGGTGTGAAAAAATGGAGCATAATGGAGTTTAGTTTTGCGCATGCGCAGAGTGAAGTATTGACTTCGCAACAATGAAACTCCAATCGACCCCACTTTATCATGAAATGTTTGTCCAAGGTTGCATAACTGGACTTAAATCAAGATCGAACAAATGGTAGTTTGGTTACTGCTAAAAAGTCACGGAAATCAGATGAATTTAGCAAAATATATCACAAATTATCGCTATTGCCCCATCCATTCACCTTCATCCATCAATTGACTTAACGTTTGCTTAAACGTTTGCTGTTAATTGGAATTAATTGGAATTAATGCTCAAATTTCATAAAAATCAAGTAATATAAATTGGAGGAAGACTCGAATATTCGTTCATATGGTGTGCATGACTGTTTTTCTTTTATTCGACACATCAAAAATATTGAGGTGGGAAGAAAGATTGTCATTTTATTTAGATATGTCGATGTTAATGATTTTCGTCATAACTGAACTTTCGACCTATTGGTTTTGGTAGCTACTGTAAAAATTCATTATATGGGCCACTAATTGGATATTTTTTAAATATCTAATTGATATTGTTTCATTTTATTTCCTTAGAAGAAATAAATTTGCAAATACACCAATTTTCACTTTTTTGTATATTGATTGAATGCAGAATAACATCCAACACGATTTTACTTTCACAGTAGTTAATTATCCACAGAATCGTAATAAATTTGGTTTGAATGTTTGATTAGGACCTTATGCTTCAACAATATTGGTAATTTTCTTAATTTCGTGGTGCCTCATTGTTGATATTATGTTTCTTAATGTTAATATCTGTTGTACCTAATTTATTTAGATATGGGAGGTATCATACAGTGCGGCAATTGCTGGATTCCGAAAAAGGATCTTTCATTATCAACGAAACCGATGGCGAAGGACTCACCCCACTCCACATTGCTTCACAGCAAGGTATCATTCATTTCTAGTATAGGCACATAAAAACAATTTTTTGTGTTGATTGAAGAAAGAATATCCAAAGTTTCAAGCGTCCATATTAAGCTCAGCTACAAATCAGGCCGTTTCCATCATACAAGACCTCATTTTGCGCTTCCTCATTGAGGAGGCAGTGAAAATATTCTCTGCAGCAAGCTACCCCTCTTCTGTAGTCAGTAGGTTCCCCTCTAGATTCCAATAAACGTAAAAGTTGTTTATTAAAAATAAATCAATAAATAAAATTAAAAAAATAAATTGCAAATGGATAATAATTGGTAAAATAAACTCGGCGAATATGCTTTAGCCTAAAACGTCAAGTATTATTATGAGTATATATTATACCAGGTCGCTAGCGGACATCACTCCCTAGCAATGGATGTATATCGGTATCGCGCTACTTTCGTTCCAAACTCATATAACGTTTTTCGGCAGTTAGGTCCCGGCTAAAGCATATTCATGCTAATAATTTAAATGTTTGGTTAATCGTGATTGCTGCATAAGTATTTCTTATGTGCTGTTCAAATATACGTCTTTTCATTCGTTAGTTTATGATTTTTATCTGTACAGGACACACACGAGTGGTCGCCTTGCTCCTGAACAGAGGTGCGCTCTTGCACAGGGACCACAACGGCAGAAATCCGCTGCACTTGGCCGCCATGAGCGGCTACACTCAAACTATGGAACTTCTCCATTCTGTGCATTCGCACCTCCTAGATCAGGTCGATAAGGATGGTGTAAGTACAACTGTGTGGTGATATACTCTGTTAGTTGCCAAGAACACTATCTCACTCACATGTATTAATGACTCTGCCTTTCTGCAAATAATTTATTATTCGATCATGTGTATTTGGGCTGCCAAACTTCTTCGTATTCATAACATGAACGTGAAGATCATTGAAATGTGTTAAATAATCTCCAAAAGTTCCATAGTGGGAAGTAGTAAATGTAGATGTAGCGTAAACCAATCTAATAAGCATCAAATTCCGTCAATTAGGAAACGAGATTGATAGTTGATGTTGCGACAGGAGATGGGCCATTTCTGGCAAAGGCATAAGTCATTGATCCTCCCGATGGTTGATGTAATTGTCGTTTGCGCGTGCTCATAGTGATTTATTAATTTGAGAACAATAAAATTAGTAGGGGACTGTCTAACCGCCTAACAACACATTCCGCACATGAGCAGCAGCTACTGCCGATACAATCATGCTGAAATTGATACGGAATGATCATGTCGTCTTCTCTAAACGTAAGGAAATGATGCTTAAATAGAATTTTATTTGCGCATGCGCTGAGTAAAATTCAGATTAAAAAAAAAAAAAAAAAAAGGATCATGTTTCATGCCTACAAAATTTCAGCTTCACAGGTTGAATAGCAAAGGAATCCGCTCCAGATCTCACTCAAATGATAATAGAAATGTCAATTAAAATTAGGCAATTATTTGGTAGTCTCCCCTTCACATGCTACTATCATGACTACGTTTGCTTGTCTCGCGGTCCTGCAAAATTACGGGCCATCCTAAAGACATGAAACTTGACAAAAGCGACCCTCTGCAAAAGGTAGGTTTGACCTCTTGAGAAGTATTCAGTGCGGGAAAAGACCACCATGACCTCTTAAGAGATCGTGTCGCCAGGAATGAGTTAATTGATCCTTTTCAAACTTGGGCAGGTTGTCAGCTGTGCTTAAATTATTGACATGCTTTATTGGTTTGTTGCCTTTTTTCAGAATACTGCCCTACATTTGGCAACCATGGAGAATAAACCAAATTCTATTGGACTTTTGCTTTCAATTGGCTGTAAGTTGCTGTACAACAACATCGGGCTAAGCGCTGTGGATTACGCCATTTATTACAAGTTCCCAGAAGCCGCTCTGTCGATGGTCACACATGAAGTGCGGTACGAAATTTGCCACTCATTGATTTTTTCAAATAAAATGTACCCGAATCAATTGTTTGTCAATAATTTTTACTTTATCGAATTTTTGTCAGTAATGAAGCTATTGCAACGGCTCCAAACATGTTAAAATAAAACCTTTCCAAACTTGTCTTCGTGGATTTTAATGCTTTTTCATATATATATGAATATATATGTAGGGTGACGACACTTAAGTGGCGAAAACCTTCAGTAGGTAGTCAATGTTAGAGGTCATTTCTAATCGAAAGTTTCTCGTAGAGATTTTTTTAACGCTGTTTCCGAGTTATTGAATTTTTAAGATTTTTTCCGTGTTTTGTATCTTATGACATTAAAACGACTATAAGTCCCCCAGAATCACCGTAAACTCAAAAATAAGGATATCGTTGAAAGTTTCGTATCTAATTATTTCTTATCTTTCTAATGTCAAACCAAAATGTTTTGAGCAGACTTAACACGTAAGAAGAAGGCCAAAGTGCAAATTTTGAAAATTTTTCGGACTCTGACTTTTTCCTGTCCGTTTTGCTGCCCTACAACGTACTGATTTTGTGAGGCACTCTACGGGGAAAACTTTCTCGGAATGTCAACTTTCCATCGGTATTGTCAAATTAACTTTTATTTTGCTAATTAGAGGAGAAAATCGTGTTTTAGCGTTGGAAAATCGAGGTTTATTTTTCAATGAAATTGAGGTTTTTTTTATATGACCCTCCATACGAGTTTAAGGTCGTCCTATCCCCCCCCCCCCCCCCCCCCCCCGCTGAATTGAACGGTAACACTCATATTTCTCCAACTCCTTTATAACCACATTTTACAATTTAACTCACTATTTTGTGGATTTTTTGTGTGCTCAATTTTATGCGTTTTTAGGAGTAAAACTAGTTGGTAGAAATGTAAAACTTCGTTATAACATAGTTGGAGAGATCTGAGAGTGTTAGCATTCAATTCAGCGTGGGAAATTACGAAGAAACCGACAATAAACTCATATTTTTATCGAGAAAACTGTTGATTACATTGGAAAAACCATGTTTAAACCGCTAGTGACCCTTCTGGTTGAGGTGTGGCTTAACAAAGTTTTTTAACATTAAAACATACCTAATGCTAACCCCTAACCAGCAAAGTAAAAGTTGATTTGACTATTTCGTTGGAAAGCTGAGTCCGAGAAAGTTTTCCCCCTGGAGTGCCTCTCAAAAGCGGTACGTACTAGAGCACCAAAACAGACGGAAAAAGTCAAATTCTGGAAATTTTTCCAATTTCGCTCCTTGGCCTCCTTTCTTACGCATTAGGACTGCCCAAGAAATTTCGGCTTGACATCAGAGAGATGAAAATTTTACGTTCTTTCCAACGACTTCCTTATTTTTTAGTTTACATTGATTCTAAGGGGAGTTATAGCCGTTTTAATGTCACGAGGTACAAAACCCGAAAAAAATCGTAACAATTTAGTAACTCGAAGCGTTGAAAAAAATCTCTACAAGGAACTATTGATTAGAAATGAGCTCAAACTTGACTCTTGAAATTTGTCACTACTTTAGTGTGGACACCCTGTATATATTTCACAAATAAATAATGCGTGTTTTATAAAAATAATTCACATTAAAATATTTATAAATATTTACTAAAATTATTCAGTAGAATTAAAGAAACATTAGTTGGCAGTGCCTCAAATAATACAACTAACTAATCGTAGAAAAACTATATAAATACGATAGCAAATAATAACAACTGAACACAATAACAAATTATCATGGTGATGTTAACAATGTAACTTTAATTTCACCGAGAAATTACTGCCAAATTTTGCTTTCTTACTTGAGCGATCGAGTTTGCGAAAAAATCAAAGGTAGGCGTGTGATTAACGATGGCCTTAACCTATCGTGGCAGGCGACTTATGGGGCGATGGAAGTAGTTGAGCGATGAAAATTTCACGAGAGGCTTTACGAGGCTCCAGCAGTTGGATGTTTTGAGACAACGAGAGAGAGGGCAATCCAGCGACGCTATTAATCAGCTTGTATACAAAGGAAACGTCTGCAAATGTACGTGTTATCCCAGACGATAACTTTCCTTAGGCTTGAGATAAATAATCCGTTCTTTCGCCTTATAATCAAGGATTTCCGAAGAAAGGATGAGTTCGCCGGACAGCACTTTTGAGCACGATAAATTGATCGAATTTCAAAAAAGTGCTAAATAATCACCGAAGGAAACAAAAATTGTTAAAAATGGTTAAATTTATATTTTTAGCATAGTATTACTCTGAAATGTTCCTCAATCATGAACAAGTGCAATCAGTAATTTATGCACAAAATCATGCTGAAATATATACTTAAATTGCATCAATATGTGCTTAACGAATTGATTAAAACTGCAAAAAAACTATCAATATAAAATCTTTATTTGCATAGTAGGGATAAGAATGAATAGCAAAATTTAGAACAAGATTGTTTAGCAATAAAATTGATAGTTAACAATTTCTTCGCACTCTAAGTGCTCAAATTTCAAAACAATTCAACATAAGTATAATACAATAATTTACGAAAATTCGCTCATACAATCATGCTTCGTGATTGTAACTTTTTTCAAAGTGCTGTATTGCCATTTCAACGCTGATCATAGTTAACAGGACGTTAAGGATTTTTCAAATCGAGTTACAGATGTGGTTGTTGACCCAATTTCACAGATATAAATATATCTTGTAAGCACCAAATTGGAACTTTCCACTTCAGATTGGATTTTTTTTTTCGTTTAAAATTGGAGGATGGTGGAAATTAAGTAAATAGATGCTTCAATTGTGGAAAAGTAGTGAAGCTAAGAATACGTACGTAATAGTTGGCGAAAGATCGTGTTTTTTTGTTTTGTTTTGTTCCGAAAGCTTGGTTTTTAGCAGCAAAAGACTTCGGGTACGCTAAAATCACGCCACCCTTCTCTATGAAAAGGATGTGGAAAACTTCTAACTGCGAATTATTAAATTATATCGATTTCGGGACAATCAGTGGTGAAAAATAATTAGATCAGAAGTTCCCTTTGACCTTCCACTAACGAAAGCATTTTACTAAGAGTCTAGAATCTAACACTATTTTTAGTTTATGTTATCTGATTACTGCTATCGCTAATGTTTAACAAACATTTATTAACCAGGGGCCAGGAAATCATGGCATTGAGGTCGGACAAACATCCGTGCGTCACACTAGCGCTTATTGCGTCGATGCCACGAGTCTTCGAATCCGTTCAAGATAAGTGTATCACCAAAGCTAACTGTAAAAAAGACTCCAAATCCTTTTATGTAAGTATGGCTCCTTCACAAGTGTTGAGAAACACTTTGAAATTAGTATTAGTAGTAAAAGCTCAGCATAAATATGTATATGTTTCAATTCAAATATAATGAATCGACATTAAGGATAACAGAGAATCGCATCTTCAAAATCAAATTTATTGTTCTCTTAACAACATTATTGCTCGTCTGAATCTACAGCTCCGCAAAATAAATAATCTGGTAACAAAATTACAGTAGGTGACCTGAGGTCAATCTGTCCTTCTTAGCTGAACTTGCACATGCCCAATTATTAACAATAAATACTTGTTGAAAAATTGTCACAATTGCCTAATTCTCACATCTACAAACTACATTAGATTCAAATATTTAAATGATATACGTTAAACTCGTCTTAGTAACTAGTAGTTTCACTCAAAGTTCATAATGACGTAACCCCTGGTAGAGGGGTGGTCATCTGGTGGGAGGAGTAAAGTGGCGTTTCTTCTAGTCCAAACTTTAAAATATTGTTGAATTAAACTACCTTAATGTTATCTTTTAAAAGATGAAATTACTGTTATCTGGACCATTTGTATGAATCATATATAAAGTAATCAGATGGGCAGTCAAGTGATTCAAAGTAAAGTTCTTACTATTCTAATTTACGCCTATTGCTGAAGGACCCAAAGGGCTATAAATATAATAAAAATTAGTGCTGTGTTTTTGAAAATCCGTCGCCTAGTCTTAATCAATATGAATGTTTCGAGAGCAAATTTCTTGCTAGTGCACATGCGCCACACATAATCTGGCCCATTAGAATATCAATAATACAAGAGAATCTATCCTTGGATCCTATTGGTGTACTCGTTATTGACTATTGTGGTACCTAACATAACAATGACTGAAATGAAACTAATATAATTTCTGCTGAATTCTTATATTTACGTTGTGCTGTTATATAAATGTACATATACCTTTGAGAAACTAAGTTACTAAGGTGTGCATTGCTTGGAAAGACAAAGCAACTGCCTTTAAACATAGACACAAATGGTGAATCTGCAATAAATATGTTCTTTGTGCAGTCAAGTATCCGAGAGCTGTATATACATTTCGCGTGTGCTAGGTGCAGCCTACTGTGCGATGTGATGTTGAACACTTTTCTACCATTACATACATTATTAACCTGTATGATACATCAACACATCAAAAATAACATTGACCCTGTGCAATAAACATGAAATATTCATTAAGGTATCCAATGACATCCTCAGATTTCGAATTAATAAACTGTCTAAAACAAATATTCATCACTCGAAGATGGAATTCTTTCAAACCAGTTGATTTCAGAAAAGGTTTTTCGAATTAAACTCACTACTCATCAATCGATGTCTGAAGCGAGATTAAACTATGGCAGATTCAAATTACTTCCCAGCAACCCGGTGCGAGACTTCTCACTACTTACACTTACCTTCTTAGTTCTCATAGGGGAAATTGGTGTGTTTCTGCTCAAAAGACACATTTAGGGCACGTTTACATGGAGCTAGCAATAGTTCAAGACACTATAGGTCTAGTAACATGGAACCTGCCACCAGAGAATGTCGATACACCTCCCAATATGCAATTGGCACCAGTTGTTAGCATCTAGTAAATTGAAATATTGCTTCCATTTGCGTTCTGCTTTAATACTTTAAAGTGTGAAACACTTGTGTCTAGATGGGACGAGATATGCATACGACACAAATCTTCAAAAGTAAGTTCAGATACTAGACCGAAGGCTCAGTTACTTGTAACTTACCACTGGAGAAATGTTGGTCAGCTGGCTCGAGAAGACAGCACAGCAGTCTCCTCCACCTCCCAAAATACAGTTCGCACCAGTTGTTAATATCCTGTGAGTTGAACTATTGCTTCCAATTTGGTTCTTGTTCAAGTGCACTGAACCGCCATTTCTTTACAGAACACAAATACACTTGTCCATAATTTAAAGCGTGAAACTCTCATGTTGACAGGACATGACATGTATGCTACTCATATCTTCAACAAAGTTAAGTCCATATACTAGGCCAGGATCCATTTACTTGGAATCTACCACTGGAGAATATCGGGCAGCTGGTCCAAGGTGACAGCCCAGCGGCTGGCACTTATGCCTCCCAAAATGTAACTGGCATCCTTTAAATTGAACTATTGCTTCCTATTCAGTTCTCATCACGTCCATACGCCAGCCATATCTACACGAGGCACACTTGTCCATATTTTAAAGAGTGAAACGCTCGTGTATATGGGAAGGGACATACATGCTACTAAATCTCAAAGTAGGTCAAGATACTATACCCGAGGCCCAGTTACTTGTAACGTACCGCTGGACATGGGCCTCATAAGACAACTAAGACGTAAATAATTGGTCCTTCCGACTGGATCGGGCTCCCGCCCGAAGAGAAGTTGAGCTGGAAATTGAATTGAAGGTTCCACTGGAAAAATGCATATCAGCTGGCTTGAGCAGACCTCACAGTTGCTGGCCTCCGCCAACCAAAATGCAATAATTACTTAGTATACTGTAAATTTAACTGTTGCTTCCGATTCAGTCCTTGATACCTTCCATACGCCTATCACTTTTTCTCTTCACGAAACATGAGCATAATTGTCCATAATTTAAAGTGTAAAACATTCATGTAGACGGGACGGGATATGCAAGCTACTCAAATTCTGAAAGTAGGTCTAGGTACTAGGCCCAGTTACTTGGAACCTACCACTGGAGAATGTCGACCAGCAAGCTTGAGGAGACATCCCAGTCGCTGGCACCCTCACCAATGCAACTTGCATCCTGTAAATTGAACTATTGCTTAAATTTCAGTCCTTGTTCCCGTACAATAAGCCAGCCATCTCTTCATGAGTCACTCTCATCCATATTCTAAAGTGCGAAGCGCTCGATTAGATGGAACGGGACATGCATGCTACTCAAATTCTCAACTTTGTTCAAGATACTAGAACCAAGGCCCAGTTACTTGTAATGTGCCACTGATCATGGCCCTCATCAGGCAAACACGTAAATCATTGGTCCTTCCGACTGGATCGGGCTCATACAATTGAAATTGAAATGAACATCATTGAAAAATATTTGACCAACCTAAATACAACCTTTTGTAATTATCCTGTAAATTGAACTATTGCTTCCGATTCAGTCTTTGTTTCCTTGCATACGCGTATCACTTTTTCTCTTCACGAAATATGAACACATTGGTCCATGATTTAAAGTGTAAAATGTTCATGTCACTGGACAATGTTGATCAGCTGCTTGAGGAGACATCCCAGTCGTTGGGACATCGACCCCCCAAAATGTAACTGGTACCAGTTGTTAACATCCTGTATATTGAACTATTGCTTCCAATTCACTCCTTGTTCATGTACCTAGGCCAGCCATCTCTTCACGAGACACTCTCGTCCATATTTTGAAGTGTAAAACGCTCGTGTTGACGGAACGTTAGTGGTGTGAAACTCTGATGTAGACGAGGGCATACATGCTTCACAAATCCAGTACCTGGATTTCAGTTATTAGGTTTTAAGACTTATCTTGAACTGAACTTTCACTTTCAGACCCTCAGAGGACTTTCATTTTCTCAAAAGACAAAGATTACAAAGCAAAGCACGCTCGTATATAATAAAACACCTGGCTGGTCAAAGTGCAGTTAGTGAGATCTGGTAATTGAATTCTAATAAGTGACCTGTCATTTAGCCTCGTGTAAACGTGCCTTAAACTGGACCTTTGCTTCCAATCCTCCATCTGTGCAACAACGAAGTTAGTGAACACTGTCTATTTAAAAAAAATGAAGAATCACAATGTTATAACACAACATAATTAAAATTGCTACTATGCATTTTGTGGAAAATGACAACTTCGTTTTATTTTATTCATTTATTTTTAACTTCAGTTTCGGTTATTACTCGATAAGGCAAAAACAAAGAGATAATGCGCTCTTATTATTAAGCCTGAGAGTAGACAGTACTGATATCTTACTGACCGACTTGCTAGAAAACAAAAAATCTCCGTCCGATTCTTTCAGTAAAATAATTGAGTAAGTAATATAAATATCAATAATATATCGTTGGTTTTGCTGCGATATCAGAATTGACTTCATCCATAGCTTATTAAGAAAACCAATCCCGAAACCCAAATTTGATTTTAACCGTGTCGTGCTTGGCTCTTCACCAGTTTCTGAAATAATAAATACTTTCTCTGATATCTATCAGTGTTTTGTGTATTGGTGGAAGACCACCAGCACCTTTTTTGGCCGATTGCATAGCCCTCTGATATTATACTCATAAACCTAACTAATATCTACCAAGTTTACTTAATCGAAAAACTAGGTAGAGAAGTTTGCTAATTTTGCTGTTTCTTCAGTATGTTTGGGAAATCTGAAACAAGAGCTTTCTGACAAAAATGTCTGTGTTTGAAAGGTTTGGTTTGCTTGCAGCGAGGTCGTTGTTCTGTTTAAGTTCAGGGTTACCATGGATATTGAAAAATGGAATGTTTTTGTTCTCAAAACCACTTCAACAGGTTTTCAATTTCATGGCTGCCTAATCAACGGCCGCAGTCAGTTGTGTTATTTTGTGATGTATATATTGTATACTTTTCCTGTCAATCGCATAATATTAATAACCATTAAGGGGTTGCGGACCTTCGGGACCCAAAGTGCCAACGGAAGCACCCCGACGTAGTTCAAAACTTCCAATACATTTCTTCAGTTCGACGTTCCTAACAGTGTCTAAACATTTTTGTTTCTAACAGATGAGTAAAACAAAAAGAAAAAAAAGTTGTAATTATATAATAACTAGTTCTTGAGAACTGTTTGAAGAAAGTTTTGTTGAATTCAAAACATGCGCTCCACGAACAAATCAAGGAAAGAACGAGTGACAGTATTAAACAAAGAACTTTCACATAAATACTTTTTGAAATAATTTTAGGGTCCAATGCAGGGTAGGTTCACCTTGATGATAGTAATTTTATTTTAGCTAACCCTATGAACATAATAATTTGGGAAAAAAATCATGACATGATAAATCGACAATGTTGCGACTAAAATGTTGGATCTTCAATCATCAAGCCACTCGCCACAACAATGATTAACTCTTAAAATATACAGGGTGTATCACAGCTTATGCACCAGTGGCTTATCTGCATTAATACACGAATTAAAAAAAAAAATTGTATCCGCCTTAATATTTTCATACCATGACATCACCACGACCATTCGAAAAAACCAACACCAACTTAGTTTTTTCAAAGGTGCGTAGGAACCCGCCGTTCGCCGTTTTTTTTAAACCCGTTCTTTCGCACATAGACTCCATTTGGGGTCTAGTTGGTCCTAACGTTTAACCATCCCGATCGCTTTACTCGCATAGATGCTATGGGCCAAAAACGGGCGAAAAAGTGTCTTTTTCAAGCCTTTGAGTGTTAGACTTACGCACGCACGCCTGGCACGCTTGGCAGGGGGTCACGGTGGGTGGTGAGGGGGGTGAGAGGGGAGTGGAGTGAGAGGAGGCGCCGCCGCACCTTTTGGTTTCTGGGGTGACCAGGGGCGTAGCAGAGGGGTGTAGGAGAATGGATATTTATTACTTTTACGTATTATACCCATATAACACCGCGGCCACCATGAGGGGAAATTTGCATGAAAAAATGACCCATCACTTGCATTTTTTGAATGCGCAAAAACGAGAGCATTCACGCGCAAATAGCGCACAAATAGTTGAATATCGAGTTTTTGAAGATGATTAATTGCCACATGTGATATGATTTTGGAGTATTTTTTTAACGCTGAATCACGTAGTGATGTTCACTTAATTGATTTCCGTAACACCGATTCGGAAAACACCAAGAAACAGTTGGAATCACATATTTCTCCGCTCGTTTCCACAGAGCGGAAAGCGAACTAAAATTTTGATTATTCGGTGTTTTTCCAAGTTGGTGGTTTGAATAGCAATAAATTAACCTCACTACTGGATTCAGCGTGAAAAAATATCCCAAAATCACGTATCACATGTGGCAATTGAATATCTTTGAAACTTGCACACTCTAAAATTCAAATGATGGGTATTTTTTTCATGGAATATTTAGTAAATAATGGGGATTCCCATTTGAAAAATCATGGGGCATTTGCGAGGCGCACAAAAGTCATGGTTGAATTCCTCGCCAAAAATTATAGGGGATATATTATTTCATTTTTTCAACTCGTATATTAACAAAGATAAGCCGCTGATGCTTCTTACATGTATGTTTGTTACAGAGTAACATTGGTACATTGCAAAAGTATTGGAATCGTCGAACTGAATCTATTAGAGTTTTGTGCCACGTCCTCGCACAGTGCTTTGGTTGTACCTGTAGGAGACATGAAAAACAGTCATATTGTTAAATTACAACACCAGAAAAGGTATTTTTCCTCGCAGAATCCACATTTTGTGTCGAAATCAGTTTTTAAATTCTTGGTGTTCGAAAAACAGAATAAAACTTCGAATAAGTGTACGTAAATGAATGAGAATTCAGAAACTGAAACCTACAATGTACCTGTGTCAACAATAAGAGCAATCTAAAATTAGAGGGTTTTTTATATATACATATATATACTTTATTTTTTTGCCCCCAGGTTGCATTAGCCAAATGAGAAAGGTATTCCAAAAACCCCATGCTTCCCCATGCTTTAGCGAACCGGAGAAGATCGACATGAGCCATCTTGGAAATATCATCTGGAGATAAGATATCGTTTCCAAGGGTATTATATCTGATTCGACCAAGTGCATCACATGTGTTCGGCATCCTCTGTTTCTATTCCACAGAAGCAACAGGTATCCGTTGTTAGTTTCCCAATTTTCCTCAAATGATATTGAAGTTGGCTGTAGCCCGTTTGTAGGCCTACAAGTATTTTGATCTCTTTCTTAGGCAAGATAATTAGATCATTCGCCTTCTTTTCGAGAATTTCACAAATAGTTTTACCTGTCTTAGGCTTGGAAGATTTTGCCAGTACTCAACTCAATTTTTCATCTCCTAATCTTTTGCCACATTTTGCAAACATTTGTTGGCTCCAAGAATTGGCTCTGGTCTTACAGACAAGGACCCTTTTTTAGCATGAAGATCAGCAGCTTCATTACCCCCATGACCAGAAATCCAGAGGAGAGGGGCCTGATTGATACTTGAAGTTAGAAAATCCCAAACCAGCTTCGAGCTTATAGTAAAAGAAGCAATGGTCTTTAGAGCAGCCTGGCTATCGGATAAAATATATACTTTGGCATCGTTTAGATGATCTTTCAACATTTCATCATCACACAGTTGTTCCGAAGGACTTCGCCAGAGAGAGTCTGGGACTTACAATGCCCACACCCGATCCTCTATGTATAACTGATCCATCTCTGTAAAACTCTATGGAGCCCTGAGGGAACTTGGGCTCCCTCCGTCTTCCAGTAGTCTCTATTGTTGGTGACCACTTTGAAGGAAATTTCGAAGTTCTGTTTTTCGAAGGACTGTCAGCCCTCTCACAATCACTATTCTCTATGTTTGTGAAAGTATCATGTATCTCAGTCGCAGCAGCCTTGCTACATGTATGTGCAGTGGCGGTAGGGCCAAAAGTACCTCGATGGCTACAGTTGAGTAAGTGGGCTTTGTGTCTGTAATACCCAAACATACTTGTCTCTGAACCTTGTTTAGGGTATTCTGGACAGTAGCTTGCTTAGTTTTGGGTCACCATAAAAATGCTGAATAGGTGACTTGGGGCCTAATTATTGCTGTACACTGCCATAATATCGTTTTTGTTTTAAGGCCCCAAGTTTTGCTAAAAATAAATTTTGGGGTTAGGCGTCCGTAATACATTTTGTCTAGGCCCCAACATCAATCCTGTACTCATACGCTCTGATTTTCAGGGATAGTGTAAATAAGTGCATTGACTCATCTTTGCTGTTCGCTGTCGACAATCAAACTAAACAGGTGGTTCATCACCGATGCATAGTTTGGTATGTTATATTTATAATAGCTCTAATTTGAGCTATGCAGTTTAAAGCATAATATGGCTCGTTCAGATTGGAAACCACCCTGGAATTACCTAGTGATAAGTTTACGGCTTTTTTAAATGGAAAATCGATAATAGATTTTTTGCCTTTTTTCCAATACCCAAAGCACTGTGCGTCGAAGCTTATCTTGGCACTTGGGGAAGTCTCCAAATCAAATCTTCAATCAATCAATGAAGTCTTCAAGGGCTCTATTTTACACGAAATTTGTCATGTAAATTAACAATAAAATTGGTAATTTAATAAATTTTTCTGCATACTAAAAAAAGTTAACCTTCATCCGGGCGCATCGAAGGTAGTTTACCGTCCGTGATACAATAACTTGCAAATCTACAGCCTGCAGATACCCAATAGCTCGGGGATATTCCTTTGTGTCAATACTTATGACACGAAATAAGCCACCTCTCAGATCAGCAACAAGCCTTCTATTCATCTCATCAACTAAATTCTTGTCTTCACATTTTAAAGAAAAATCACTTTAGTAACTGTAGGTATATTTGGTATGAATGGAACCATCTTTAATAATTTATTGGGAAGGTGGATACATTTTTATTATCATCAATAATTTAGTACTTATACACAGGAAGAACCGATAGAATAAATTAATTTTAAAGAAGATGGGAAACTATGAGAGAAAGACATATTTAGACCTAGTGGATTACGACATGTGCCAATGTATTTCAGGTAAAAACCACTTCATCGCAACACGTAATGACGATCTTATTAAGGTATAGTGCTAAATTTTTTAATCTAGTCTGTTTAATACAGTTTCTATTTGTACGTGGAATACAACAATAAGTCTGTTTAATACAGTTTCTATTTGTACGTGGAATACAACAATAATCACACAGGAAATTTAAAATTCGTATTTAACTCAGAAGGATGGATAGATTAGCATACTATCACCCAGAATCTCCACCATGAAAGTTTTGATTGACATGGCAGTTTTTTGGGAGAATGCATCATTGAAGCCTAATTTTCCGTGTTAATTAGTGGAGTAAAAGTACTATAGACTATACCATTGGACCGGCTATCCAATGGTATAGTCTATAGATTTCGAGGAAGATCAAGAATAGTAAGAATTCCAATAGCTGCAAAACTAATAGAAAAAATCAAATTCTAGGACAGTTTCAAAATTTTCATTGTAGTCTTCTTTTTGTCATGGAGACGTCTTTTATGGCTTGGGTTCAATCAAATTTTTCCGTGATAAAATGCAAGAAATGTGTCGCAACAACCGATAGTCAAATTGAGACTACTAGCTAGAAACGAGGTACCTAGTTATGTTGTAACCAGTTTGTTTAGTTTTATCTATTGAAGAAGTGAAGAATTAATCCAGTCCTTCACAATAAATTTATAAATAAATAAATAAATAAATAAATAAATAAATAAATAAATATATATATATATATATATATATATATATATATATATATATATATACACATAATAGCATTTGCCGCTTTAAGTTGGTCTTCTTGCAAATAAAATTGGTCTTTTGACATGGATACGTCTTATGGCTTGGGGTCAATAAAATTTTTCCGTACCTATTGAAAAATATTGATTTGGCATTAAAGAGATAGGAAATTTAACACTCCTTCCAAAGTTGTCCTTATTTTTAATTTAACTTTAACCCTAATGGGAGTTATGGCCTTTCTATGTAATATGTAGAAAATACAAAAAAAACTTTAAAATTAAATTATTTGGAAACAAAGCGTTAAAAAATCTCTGTAAGGAATTTTTGATCGAAAATAAGCTGTAGATTAATCCCATGAAATGTGCATCAGCAGGTTTGGGTCACCCTGTACTGTATCATTCATACCCAAAATTCCAATGTTTGCTAAAATTGTCATTTTTAATATTTCATTTTATTCTATTTTATTATTAGTATTTTTTTAGTTTTATTTATTCATTTATTTTTTAAGTGAAGAATTTAGTTGGTGAGCCGAAGGGAAGACATACCAACTTTCTTTCAACGTTTAATCCTTCCGTTAGCTACATTTTCAATTAGGTTATTACTTGTGTGTTAAGTAATTAATTATGTTCCAAATGATTTCAAATTTATTCCTGTGACATGGAACGAAATTGTGAATCTCAGTGAATATTATTCCCATCAAATTTTATATATTCTATAAGTTCATAACCCGATAACGTAGGTTTTTGGTGAGATATGAGCTGAAAAATACGTGAAGACGAGGTGGCGGTAGATTGCCTTCATGCGCCCACTTGTAAAGTCTGCCAGATTCGATGGGCAGTATAGCTTCCACCTTTATTGTAACAAGGACGTATAGAACTAGTTCAAGAACAAAGTGCAAGTTAAGGAAAAAAAAGTTTGCGCATGCGCACAGGCAACTGTTGATCTGACGGCAATGAATTTATAGGAAGTCATTTAATTCTAACCCACACATCCTCGGACATTTCATCGAAATCGGTCTGTTAGTCCCGGAGTTTTGCTTGTGCCGACCGATTTCGCATAGTTTGTGGAATGCTAACTATTCGACCAATTACTGTAAAATCTATAGGACATCATCTTGGGCAGTATACCCGACTACCTCTCAAGTTTGAACGAAATCGGATCGATATCGCATGTGTAACGGACTTAGTTCGCCCCAGAGGTGCAATAGGGCCTAAATCCGCACTACATAGAGAGAGGGGGGTGTGACAGTACCATAAGAGATACGACTCGTACTAATAACATATGTGCTATGTTCGGAGAAGATGATTTTCCGTTTCTCGGATCCTCATCTATCGCCAAACGCAGCATTCCAAGAACTCGAGCATGACTCCCTGCGCGAGAGCGACGGACGCGCATTCTCTTGGATCTGACGGGAACTGTCACACATGTGAAATCGACGTTATAAGAAATTCACGCCTGCACATGCGCTCACGCTCCTTTTGTTCTGACGGCAACGAAAATTACAGGAAAACATCTATGATATAACCCACACTATCCCTCGAAATTTGATCGAAATCGTTCGTTAAGTCTCGGAGTTTTGGCTGTGTCGACCAATTTTAGTTTTGCGCATGAGAAGTTGTTATTACTCAACCAGTTACTATGTAATTAATAGGGTATCTTCCAGAAACATGCACCCAACTACTGCCCTAGCTTAAACGAAATCGAACCAGTACCTAGATAATGAGAAATCGACGTTATGAGATATTCACGTTTGCGCATGCGCACACTTTACTATTGATCCTACGGCACCGAAAGTTATATAGGATCATATAAATAACCTGCACAATCTATGGAACATTGATCAAAATCTGACTGAAACTTGAGATAGTTTTTGGCGTGACAAGGACTTACCAAAGTTCTGAAACCCAAAAACCAAGTGGACATTTTGATTTTAGTGGACAACAATTTTTTTCTCGACTTTATAGCGGAAAACAAAGCTGCCCTATCTTTGGTAGTGAGGAAGCTATGTGCGCCCGGATGAAGGCCCTAATTAATTTCATCATCAGTGAGCTCAGCGTTCTTTATACTACTACCACCTATTGTTTGTTGTGTACATAAAAAATAACGCGCATGGTCTATTGTTCAGATTAAATACAGTTTTTCTTGCTTCGATTGCCCGATTTTGACGTCGCACCCCGACAGCAAAAGCGGAGAAATTGCCACTCATCCCAACCCGCTTCCGCTCCCAGCTTTAAATGTAAGTGTGTAAATTCATGTATTGTCTGTGCTACGAAACTGTCACGTTCCTTGTATTTTATGTTGTCGTAAGCTATACTCGTTTTCATGTTGTTTAATTTACTCCATTAAACCACTTTATTATTTCCAAATGTAGGATCAATTCGTTAATTTTTCGAAGCTTGATAGGCGCCTGTTTTTGGTCATTGCTCGTATAAAAAAGGCACCGACGTCGAACTGCGGAGTTAAGAAGAATGAAGTATGAAAGGAGGCTTTTCCAGGTACTCACTTACTTTTACTTTAAGTCAAACAAGAGTAGATTCGATCATCAGCTATGTAATATTTAGAACTAGCCAAATTACTCTGCCGTTGCCTGTATTGGGGTTTATAATTTATGGAATAGAAGAGAATTAGGTATTTATTTATTGCTTTTCTATCCATCTCAATTCATTGCAATGGAGTTAGTGATGAAATCTAGAAATTGATACACAAGTTGACAACGAATCCAAATGAAACATTTCCTCAGCTTCAATACTAGATTCTTGCAACATATTTTTCTATGGATGAATAAGGACTCGCATTAGCTCACTCGTGTGTAACGTTTTTACAGGAAGTTTGTGTCCACAATCATGTATATACACATTATAGGTTCATATTCTGACGTAGAAATCATGGTAGGTATTAATTTAGTATAATTAGTAGCAGTAGTCAAGTTCTAACTCCATGTTAATCACACTTAGGAGCCGTTCCTCTGTAGAGGGCTAGAGGGGTGTTTTGAGTCAAGAGTTATCTCTCAAAATAGCAGTAAGATAACTGGATTAAGTCATGGTCATCAGTGGTGGAACGGACAATGATAGTGTCTATTGTTTCGATGTTGCTTTTTAGTATTTAGTTATTATATTAATCCTTCTAAGCTTCATCTTTTCTGAAATTCTTCTGCTTTACCTGTGTAAATGTATCGTCTGCTTCTCAGCTTCACCTTGTTGTTCGGCTCACGCATGACAATATTTAGACAGTAGAGCAAAAGGAGAACTGGACTGCACTAAGAACGTCACCAGGGTTTTTGGTAGACTGTGGCAAGCTGCATGTATTTGTTCATTGTGTTTAGATCAAGTACAATTTCCAAAATTACGATTTCTCGGCGGAATGCATCAAAACCAAACGAAAAGCTCTTGGTGATCCGAACTGGAGGCCTGAACCGCTACCTGTGATAAACGTAAGTTCAAATTTACTTATTGCTTTCAGTCAGTTATATCAGCGTTCGCAGTATATTTAGAAATTTTCAAGAAAATTCAAGATTAAGTCGTAAAAAGCTTCTGAGTATCTATGCCAATTTTATTTGGGTGAAGTCACGGGTCGCAGCTTTCATACGGCTAAAAATTAAGAATCATTATGTTTGAGGAACTCGTTTTTTCTTGCGTTTTCACCAATTGATGATTTTCAACGACTTCACTGCCCATGTAATTTTTAAATATATTTTCCTTTTTACAGTAATAAATAGTGAAATTGTAGATAAATTACAGAGGATCCAATAACCACATCAGGGCTGAACCACTGCTCCTTATTTTCCATTATTCTTCGCAGATTAAACTTTTTAAGCATCTACGCCACTTCATACAGGATTAAGTTTATTTTAACGGTTATAGCGATTTAGTAGTAAGGAATAGGGTGGGATGTAGGTTACAATTAACAGTACGATCTGGAGGAAGTCTAGTAGGTAACGAGAAGTGGACGCAATTAATTTTGTTAGGGAAAACACAACTATGTTTCAAGTATTAAGGGATTAATAACATTCTCTATCTATAAAAAGCTATATAAATGTTGGTTTTGACCTCAAATTATATCTTTTGTCATTGTTGGAGGGGACTGGTAGCTTATTTAACTTAAATTCATAGCTCAGTTTCCCATTTAGGACGGGGGGATAACCGAACAAAATCGTTTCCATAGGTAAACTGTTGTTTCCATCGCTAGTAATAGAAAACACTTGTGGCCGGTTTCACTGATCTGAGCTAACGTCCCGTCAACTTAACCAAACGGTAACGAGTTACCGGTAATTACGAGCGATGCCGGCGTTAAGAAATTATCTTTCACCACATTAATTCAGATGTCAAAGTAATCAACGGGTCCGATTATGGTTTGGTTAAGTTAACGCCGAAACGTTTCATTTTGTCCTCCAATCATGGAACATTTGTCTTTCCGAAGCATGGAATCATCACCTAAAAGATTTCAACGGCGGCTTCTTATCTTTCTACCTTATCGCGATTAGGAGTTGAGTTTTTAGCGAATTTTTGTAGAAGATGAAGCTGTTGCAATGGCTCTAACAATTTTAAAATAAAAATTTTTGAAAATTTTCTCCATTGAAATCCGTTTTGAGACATTCTGAAACGAAATATATATATATATATATATATATATATATATATATATATATATATATATATATATATATATATATGTATATGTGTGTGTGTGTGTGTGTGTGTGTGTGTGTGTGTGTGTGTGTGTCCTTCCAGACAATAACTCTCCTTAGGAATGAGATAAAAATTCCGTTCTTGCGCTAAAAAATCAAGCTTTCCAAACGAAAGGACGAGTTCGTTGGCCAGCATTTTTTGAACACATTAAATTGGTCAAATTTCAAAAAACTACTGAAAAAAATCACTAAAAATAGCAAAAAACGGCTAAAAATTGTTAAATTTATATTTTGTTTTAGCAGAATATTGCTCAAATAAAGTTTATTAATTATAAAATAGAACATTAAAAAAATTATGTGCAAAATTATGTTGATAAATGTACTTAAATTTCATTAAAATGTGCTAAAAAATTGATGAAAACTCCAAAAAAGTTAAAAATCCAAAATCTCTTTTTGAATCGCAGAATACTATTTAGAAAGAGTTTTTTTGCCATAAAATTGGTAGTTGATAATATCTTTTCCTTCTAAGTCCCTAATTTCCAAAACAATTTAACATAATGCAGAACGATAATTTACGAAAATTCACTCATACGATCATGCTGCATGGCTGGAACTTTTTCTAGGTACAAATACTGAAATTTAAAGAATTACATTAATTTTTTATAAAACTTTAAATGAGAGAGTGTAAAACCGTAGGTACGTTTGAAACCCTTTTCCACGAGGAACCCGCGAAGTGAAGTGAAATGCAACAGAAAATATCTTTTTACTCTTTTGGTGGCCTTGAAAGTAGATCTTCCGGTACTGGAGGGTATCATACTTATCTACATTACAAGAAATGTTTATGTAGGAGGATACTAGTTGACGGAATGGTTGTGACAGAAAACAGTGGAAATCCCATTAGATAAGAAGTAAATACATACAAATCTCTACATCTCAATAGGAAACCTATAAATCGGGATATCCAACTTGGTTAGGTACCTACCAAGGTAGTAAGTTACTCATTTATGCTGGATGATTCAAACCACTTTGGCAATTTCGGTTTTCATCTAGCTGTTAGGAATAATTCTTTACCTTATGACTCGAGGTCATTGTCACTTACATTCAAAATTAGCAAACAAAACAAGTTGTAGAGCCGCCCATAAGAGCTTAGTGATAATTGATTTTTTGTCTACTTTTTCAACTATCGTACCTACTGCTAGCTGAAATTTGAAATGGCGTTTCATATATCTTTGATACTAATGCGAAACGATCTTGAGCTCGTGGAATTTGAAATGTTACGTCTTACTGAAAACAATCCCATCACCTACATGCTCGTCAATGGGAGAGGAGGTTATGTGAGTAAACGTTATTTTTCTCTAGTGACTCGAGGCCGTTCTTGGAACAATGTTCAACTTAAATGTTTAAAACCATTAAATATGTTTATATTTTTGGTAGGTAATTAATATTTGGAAATTGATGACTCTGTACACTGACAACTTAATGATAGTCATCCGTTAACCTCTTAATTCCTCGAGGGTCGGGTAATAAGCTAATCAGCTTTGGTAATCGGATTGTAAAGTTTTGACGAGTTAACCAATGAGGAGTGTTAGTGAAAGAAAAATCGCTCTAACGTTGATTAAGCTCAAAAATAATGCCGCGTTAACGCCAATTTTTGATTACCTTAAACGGTGGAACTGGCCCTGAGAAGGTATTGTATCAGGAAGATGGTTAAACAATGGTTACAATAGTTGAACTTGATGGTTATGAAAAAGTACAAAGCAGCCTTTCTTGTAATAAGTGATGTGGGTCCCAGGAGCTTTGGTCCTTTCTGTTCAAGGACCTAAAAATCCTGTTGGGACGGTTGCAGCTCTCCTGGATTGTGAGTGACCTCTAACGCAACATATCAACTCCGATATTATTAAATTACTTAGGTAGGTACTACTAGTAAATCTTTGACAGCGGACCTATGTTGATATTTAAATTTCTTCAGTAACACTTGGCGTCCGTTTCCGTTCAGTTGTAGCGCTATCCCTGGTTTTTGCAATTTAGCGCTTTAATATGGATACTGCGACCCTAAACTTTTCACCATTACATTGGTTTTGCCGCGTAACCAAACAACTGCGACTAATTCGTCTCCTGGCCAAACCGTGATTGGTTACACGGCAACACCTATGTAATCCATGATTTTCCCTTGATTCCTCTTGAAGAAACACGATTTTGCCATCATTATGATTAATGTTACGGCTCCTGGGTAGCTGACCCACTAGCTTGCCCGAATGGGCAAATATAGACCCTCTACACTTCCATTTGGTGAAGACTGGAGGACCCCTGGGTGCCGAATTCTTGATGGAACGGGCAGACGGACAGATGGACAGACAGACACAAAAATAAGCGTTATCACGCTAAAAAGTATGTAGGTACTTAGGTATTGTACTGAAACGGAATTTTCATTTAATACCTACAGGTAGTTCTTAATTGAAATATTGATGCTGATGCGTGAAGCTATCGATTTTGGCATTCTTTATTGTGGCAACTTTATTTGGATTTCAATAGAGGAATTGTTCGAAATTTAAACGAAATTGAAAATTCTTTTTCTCACAAATCGTGGGTTTCAGAAGAAATTAAACTAACCTCCACCCATATAGATATTACCGAAATGCAAAGTTATAATGAAATCTGCATTAGAAATTCGATCAATGTTATTTTTAGAAGACTTTACATTCGTTACACTAATATGATCTCATGTTACGTAACTTTAATAATTTTTACGTTTTTTATTGCTTTTGAATTGCAGGCGATGGTACAGCACGGGAGAGTGGAACTCCTGGCGCACCCACTTAGTCAAAAATATCTACAAATGAAGTGGAATTCGTACGGGAAATATTTTCACATCGCTCACTTGTTCATATACTCCATGTTCCTCATGATTGTCACCATGTTCCCCTCCCACATCATGCGGACAATACCTGACAATATCAGGAACTTTACTGGCGACAACTGTTCTATTCCCAGAGTAAGTACTTACTTAACTTTAAAAAATAGTTCATCGAATTACCAATCTATATGTTATACAAAATTTTGGTTTGTTATTTTCACTAATGAACCTTTGTAATCGACCAAGAGAAAAAAATATTTAACTCCCCCTCAAAATTTGGGTACTTTTCCGTTATAACCCCCCCCCCGACAATTTGTCTTCGACACGCCCGCCCGCCCGATGTTTCTAGGCATTACTTCTTACTTAGATTATGTTATATTATGTTAAGCCTAGTACGCTCTGGGATTCATTGTTCGGACTCTTTGTCGCGGAGCTGCGTCTCGGACTCATTTTCTTGCATCCGGGACGCTCCGCGACATTGAGTCTTGCATCTCGTGTGTTGCGTTTTAGTATTTTTTGAGTCCCATACGGAATGGGATTCTTTACACATTGTCGCGCAACATTGAGTCAGTGCGTACGTGAATATCGAACAAAGTGGGCCTCTCACCGGTGTATTTTCGTTGTTATCGCTTTGTAGTTATCGTTGTTATGCTTGTAGCTGAAAACGGGTAAAAATTGTTATTTTTTTTTATTTTTTTTTTTTTTTTTTTTTAAGCAGAATTTTAGTCAAAAGAACTTTATTAACAATAAACTAGAAAAACAAGAAATTTGTGCTGAAAAAATTAGGTACCTACTTAAATTTCATTAATATTTGTCAAAAATGGATAAAAACAGCTAAAAAAAGCTAAAAATCAAAAAGCTTCATTTTTTCGAAAAATTTGCTAAAACATTTTTTGAATTGCCGAAAATTATTTAGGACAAGTTTATTTGCCACAAAATCGGTAGTGAACATTTCTTCCTAGTTAAAATCCTAAATTTTCAAAACAATTTAACAAAATATAGGTACTAAGATAATTTACGAAAATCCGCTCATACGATCATGCTGCATGACTGGAACTTTTTACTAACTTATTAAGTCGTCTTATAAAATCGATTTGACATCAAATAGCTGGATTATGCAATTAACGCTGTTTTCAACGGTGGTTATATTTTTGATTTTACAGTGATCTCAAGTGGATTTGTGGTCGTTTGAAGGTAGAAAACATATCTTAAAAATGAAATTACTCAGAAAAACAAAGCATTAAAATACATTTCTAACAAGTACTTCCGATCAGAAATGAGCTCTAGAATTGACCCATGAAGCACCATTACACCCTTCTTAGTGGTTGGCGCAGATGGGCTATCTAATGCAGATATAATAAAACATCATGTAATAATTTTTTGCCTTCTTCTTCTAGTCTTCTAAACAGTTTGCTTCAGTTCAGGTCACACTCCCATCTCTACTCTAGACACTCTCGGAACCTCTTCCCCCCTTGTCTATGATGTAATGCAGGCTGCAGCAGCATTGTAGCCCCTCCACAAAAGATGATAATGGCCTCACGATATGGAAAAAACCGTTAAAAAACCGAGTGTTAATGAAGGGTCCACGCATCCACCAACGCGGTGGCTCTTTTTTAGTAGCATTTTTTTTTTTTACTCCGTAGAGCTAAGTAAAGTGCTACTGCAATCCCCGAAAGCGCGACCTCGTTCGACATGGCTCAGGTTCAAACTAGATGCGTACACGATTTGCAGAGCGACAATGTCGCGGGGCAAAGAATCTGAGACATGAATCCGAGCGTCTGCAACAAAGAGTCCGAACAGTGAATCCCAGTGCGTACTATTCTTTATATTATGTATTTTTGAGATGCGAGCTTGAGGACATCCAGACCGCCAAAGTATACACATCATTCTGAACTACATGTCCAACTAATATGTATTTTTATTAAGGAATTGACTACTTGATGTTATGTAATTTTGAGATGCGAGCTTGCGAGCATCCAGACTACCAACCTATATACAGCATTCTGATATATTTGTGCGAATTCGTGTGCATTCTACTTGTGCGAATTCATGTGGAGGCAATCAAACCACAACCACGCCAATTCGTTTCTACGTAAATATGTAATCTAAGTAAGAAGGAATGCCTAGAGACATCGGGCGGGCGGGCGTGTTGAAGACAAATTGACTGGGGGGGGTTATAACGGAAAAGTACCAAAATTTGTTGGTTTACGTTTCAAGATACATACAATTCAAAAATCGAATAAACATAATCCGCCCGTCCGCGGATAGTCACCTGGTTATTTTATATTGCTGTAATATTCTCAATTCTCGTGATATTCCGGTCTCACGTTGCTGACATTTAATAGAGCTCGTTCGGGGCACCTCAAAATCAATTACGAGGTTCGGAGGATCACTGAATAGCTGATCACCCACTCGTTTTGTTAGGTATGTACGAATTAACATGAAAAACATATAAAATTAACGAAAAATAAAATTATTATAGGTAAGCAATTTTTTTTTGGCAAAATTATATCGAAAAATACAGTGAATGAAACATAAAACGCTGGATATATAAATGAATACTACATAATACCTTCAGTGCTCGTGATGTGATATTATTTATAAATTATAAATCTATATGTAAACTCAGGATTAAATAATAGTACAGTCTTTATTTTTTCAATTTACGTGAGAAACAAAACATTTAATAAACACTCACGATGAAATTGAATAAACAAAGTACATTTTTGATTAAAGATGAAAATACAAATAAAATATTAACTTGCTAAACATTTTTTGTCTATTACTGGTAAATGTGAAACAGAGGTTTCGGTTTTAAATCGAAAAACGCTGGTTGCAATCAGTCAAGAAAACACGATTCGTTTCGTTCTTCTTCGAAACAGTAGGTAGGTTGATTATGTATCATGGATATTGATTACGTATTGTTATCGTAAACGAGAGACAAATACAAATGGTACCTATCGTAACTTGTTAAATAAACTGATGAACACAAACTTATCCCTATTGATAAAAATTGTATTCCTTATCTGCTGCCTTATGTTTTTTTAAAGAAGAAAGATGTTATCTTCCATGCTCGATTCTTGACGGAGATAATCTTAAAACACTAAAAAAAACTAGTCCGCATTTAACCCGAAGTTTGGTTTCTACTGCCCTTCTACTCACGAAAGGGCGACGATGGACGTCACAGACTCAACACCACCATTGCCAATCTGCTTTGATGATTTTTCCCTCAATCACTTCTGGAAATCTCAGAGTTTACCCACGATAATTCTGATACTACCCACGTAAATCCCCGATTAATACCCCATGGCACCTATGCAGTTTGCAGTAGGCCCTACTAATTTTCAAACGAACAGATTAGTGAATTGGCGGTGACAGATTAGTAAAACCGTTACCTATCATCCCAGTTTCCCCTCAGTAAAAAGTTCCTTCGTCTGTACTCGTATTTTTGTCAACCTACAAGCGCGATTGCGTAATTCTTTTCTGGCGTTCCATAGCAAGAATTTTTTCTTCTGCCTCTCGGGGGGGGGGGGGGGGGGGGGCCCCCCCCTTTAATCCGTCCCTGCCTCAGAGCCGCCTTTAGCTGATCAGGGCGTGACGGCACATTGTCATTGTAACTCAGCGATCCCAAGGAATCTCCATTGAAGTTTCAACGTCGTTGGTTGTATATGATTTAACCATGTCAACGTTTCGTCATATTTTCATGACACAGAATTTTCATAATGAGAACTATTCCAACGTCCCCATTTATTGGGATATATCGGTAAGTCACTTGTAGATGCAATAGTCCCAAAATTGGGATTCATGTGCACAGGAACCAAGTAGATGGTCATAAATCCAACAAGCGGTAAACATTTGGAATTTTCATCCATTGAAATTTCACATTTTGACCTCAGATTCGGATTCAGCACACTTGGAAACCCCCTAGTAGCAATTTTAAGCTCAAAAGACGGTTTAGTTTGGCCAATAAAAGAGTAGGAAAATCACGCGTGACGTAGTAGGGCAAATTAATTTTAAGATTCAATTTACTGGTCAGATACCCACCATATGACACCTTTTCGGAAAACTATCGCTCGGATAATTCTACTGATTAAATACAAAATAACAACTAATGTTCCACATTGTCCTGGATTGGTGTGTTTTCTTAAAGCGAGACCTTCTAATCGGATTTGAATGGCTGACAGTGTTGAGAAAAATTCCATTCAGTATCAAACTACACATAATAGATAACTCACTCACACCTAATCTAAATGATTCCTAAAAATAGAAAGAAAACAACATCCATTGTTTGGGTGTACACGATAATCATAATTGAACTTCGAATTCTTTTATTTGAAGCGTATCCTGTTGATGCAACATTTAAATGAATCATGGGCACTTATCATGTGTTATTACCCAAATATTACGTTTCTTTTTGTATCATCTCGAGAGCAAATATTTTATTATTAGCATTTTTTTTATTGATTGCACTATCAGTGCTGTAATGGAATTGTTGAGGCTCTCGATCTTTCTCTTTACTTTGAATTTTATCTTCAAGAGATTAGATTAGAGACGCTATCTTGTGGTATTTCGTTGTTATAAGTGGAAAAAATGCATTAGCTGTAATTCTGGTCTCTTGACATTTATCCGCCTCCGCCTGGATGGTGTAATTCCTTTTTGATGGTGATGCAATATTCCTTTTCCGGGCTACCACAAAACCGACTTAGTTTAATCTTGATATTTCCAATAGCTCCTTTTTAAATAGCTAATTATGAAAGTCGATTAATAAAAAAATAATTAAATAGTTAGGTACTACATAGCATAATAGTCAATATATTAAATAATAAAACTGGTAAATCTGAAGAACGATGAAGTTAAGGGGCAATTAACTAAAGTTTCTAATTTCGAAACTGGGAAGAAGCGAGGAATTACCCAGAAAAAGTGTAGATGGAAAAGTTGACATACGCCGCATTGCGTTGAAGTGACGGCCGGGAGTGTTGCAATGTTATCATTATTGAGGTTTTAGTGTTTTGTATAAATGGATTCATTTGAAATCAATTTCGGTAACTATAATGAACGTTAACCACCATTGCGCATACAGGCGGAGCATGCTTTAACTCACTTGAGAAAATTTGAACGTGTTCTAATTTTTACCTCGACGCAAGAAAAATGCTAAACGTAACTCTTGGGAAGGTATCAAGTCACTGGAAAACCCCTAGGAACCCTAACCTGACAGACTCAATGAAACTCCATTCCGCCAGAATGCAATGTTTTTACTGTTATTCCTCTTTAACATTGACATTTCTAGTCTTCTTCAGTTGCTATTTTCGAATCCGCAATACAGCATTAAGAATGCGAGAAGAAAACAGAAAAAACGTTAGTTTGATTCGGCCTTAAGCCTCATAACCACAGCAACTGAAGAAGACCAGAAATGTCAATTTCAATGGGCCGCCCATCTCTTGAACATACGGCACAAGGAAGAAATTCGTACATGTGGCAGTCGGAATGCACTATATTAGATAAGCGTAATAGCTTTTTTCTACTGAATTCGGAGGATTTTTCTCATATTAATCAAAATCAATGCTCAGATTGTTTCAAGTCTTCTCGAATACATAGTTGCAGAAATAGTTTCTAAAAGAACAGACATTTTTCTCAGGCAATCGTCAATTGTAGATCAATCTAGCTCAAGTGTCAATTCTACATAGATACGACAGTGTTTCTTAGGGCATCATGGGCGGCTGTGTTTCAACCACTACAGCCACTATAGTCCCTAATATGAATGCGAATCCCGCGGTGTCTTATTTGCCGAGCTAAAACTGTCGATGATGACACTGTTGTTTTGTGGAGGTCAGACGGTTTTTCTAATAGTCGATACATGAAGAAAATATGGCTCCATGGCGCCCTTATTTTGTCGCCTGCGGAAACCAATGAGGATGCTAACGGCGCTATCTGCCAGACAGAATTTATCTGAGGGATAATTTTATCCGCAAGGTATTTCGGCATTTATAAACGACTCACATTCTTTATCTGGAGTATAGTGCTATACTCGGTATAGCTACCCTGCAGTTAATGTAGATTATTGATAAACCAGCCCTAAAATTTCACTTCAAACAAGTTTATCCAACTACAATAAATTGATTCTTACTTCAATACCACCAATATAAAACTGTGCCACATAAGTATATACCTATTTGTTAACCGTTTTTTATTGTTATTTCATTTTCCAGTGTGTGACTGCGAATTGTGTTCCGCCTCCTCAAGATAGAACAATGTTCTGCAGCGCTTTCCTCATAGCCCTCTACGTCCTCATCAACGTCATCCGGGAGTGTTTCCAGCTGTTTCAGAAGAAATGGGCGTACCTTCTGGACCCATCCAACTTCGTGTCCGTTTGTCTCTACACGGCCGCCCTCTTCATGGTGCTCCCGGCCCTGTTCCCCAACGCCAACGGGAGAGGATGCGCGGACTTGCAGATGTCCTGTGCTTCAGTCACGGTCTTCTTGTCGTGGTTTAATCTTCTCCTGAATCTGCAAAGGTGACTTTGAGCAATTCTTGTGGTCATTCGCCCCTGGCAGCGTATTCAAGCGGCAACGGGCTTGAACTCAGATGTATTCAGTGGACCATCGTACACTGAAAGAGTGTTTGAGTGGGCGGCAACAGGCGATCCAAAAAAGTTGGATCTGCTGCTTGTTGTCGTGCGTTCAGTGTCATTTCCCCCTTGCGTGATGAATTCCTTTCTACCCACATAGTTTCGTGTATATTAGATTCCGTTAGCAATTGAGGAAACTGAAAAACTTATCGTTTGGGATATGAAACAAACGTTACCACTGTCGAGATATACGAAGGAAACTTCTCTGAACATGGATTGTTTGGAGATCATTGGGTCAATAAGCGTAACACCTCCTACGTTGAGTGGTTTTCTTTCTCCGATTTTTTAAAGTTTGCTGCACTGGCGACGTCACACTGTGCAGGGGGATACCACCCAGACGGGAGGGGTGTTTTGACGTCACCATGCGCGAAACTTTGAATAATCATAGAAAGAAAACTACTCATCGTAGGAGAGTGTGGTTGATGTCAAACTTCTTAAGACGGAATCTTCTTTCATGCAAAAATAGTTAAAATGCCGTTTTTGCGCATTACCTAAATGTTGCTGAAGCTATTCTTAATACTCAATCAATTTTTGGGGTAATTTTCCGATTCAGCATGGAGATGATTGAACTCTTCATGTCTCCAAAATGGGAATCATCAACCTCCAATTTCCAACTGAATTACTACCAAGTCCGTCGCAAACTGCATAAGCGTGAAGAAGCTAGCAGGAGACGATTCAAGCGTTTATAAACGCTACACTCATAGCTGTTCGTTTCTGCTAATGTAAACGCGAGACCGTTGCCGCTTGATTACGCTGCCCATGGACGACCAAGGTTAGAATTCTATAAATCTCAAAAGGAATTTCTATCGTTGCTTGAGGCAAATCCACTTGTTGCCATATCGATTCATTTTTGTGCTAATTCACTGTAGGTACATGGGCATTATGGAAATTACCGTCAACAAGTACAACATTTGCACACACCTGAAGCATATAATAGGCGTTATCATTTGAATATGGGTCTAAGCTATTGAGGGAGGTTATGACTGGGAACATAGTTTTTGCAAATCTTTTTTTACTGCAAGAACACCGTGGATTGGAAACGTGCATTTGTGGATCCAGTTAGTTTCTCTATCAAAAGAAAGAATCTAAAACGAAACATAACGTATCAACATAAACATCTTTGTTGTGAACTCCTGTAACTTAGATGTGGTTTCCTAAATAAATCCAATCATTGGCTCGAGCCTAACCTTGATACCACCTCGACCTTTAGCGGCTGATTAATCCATAGAAGCATATATGCATGGTATAAAAGAGAGATCAGACTCGAGTTGACCGTCCATTCTATTCTAACAACACTCTTGTTCTCATTTCACCTGGTTCTAACCCTACCTACTCATATCTTTCACACTAAAAGTGATCGGTGGTACTTTCTACATCCCTATCTCAGTCTACAGCGGCAGTTTTCGCCGGAAATTTCCTATCCAAAGTCCTAACTTTAGTTAAATACTCAAATTAATTAAAATCACAAATTGAATTCATAAATGAAATTCACAAAAACCGCTTGTTAAATTCACAACAATCTTCAAATTCCAAAGATTATGGCTTTATAAACTAAATACTTTGGAAGCACCTATAACCGTAGCCAACGAAGACATGAAATCTAGTAATATTTTGCTTTTATGATCACATCACTTTGACTCATTATGGTTTCAGTTTTTGTGAAGGTTGTAAGTAAAATCATGTTGAAATTGTGCCACACGAATAGTGCTGTAGTACTATTCTACGGTATTTAAATTCGCACCCAAAATTTCGGCTCATCAAGATGTGTCACCTTTCTCTACGCATCCTCCTTGATTCAATCCTTGGAATCAAATTAAAAAGATTATCATGCTGGAAGCATTCAAGATACTGTAATAAGTTCAATGGAGCAGACCTATCAAGTGGACGGAAAACTATGATAGTTTTTTAACAACTTCCTTGATATGGGTAGCCAATGGCATGGGTATACGAGAGGAAAATCATAATATAAAATGAAATAATAAATTTGAAATAGTGGTCGCCCCAAGTCGTTTTCATTTGTAATAACCAAAAAGTAAAAATTAAGTAGTAGTGAAATTTCATAGTTTGTGAAAATAATTTGCTTCCTCCCAATCTGTTTTACAGGTTTGATCTAGTTGGGATTTACGTGGTCATGTTTTTGGAGATACTACAAACACTAATAAAAGTCTTGGTGTTGTTTTCCATTCTGATCATCGCTTTTGGATTATCATTTTACATTCTTCTCGCTAACGTAAGTAAAACAACGAAAATATTCTCGTTCATTATTTATCTATTTACTACATCTTGATTATTTTGTACATAGTAAACATTATCAAACTCAATTTTAGGTTTATTGTTTTCAATAATAAGACTGTATAATAGAAAATCTAACATTTTTTTATTTTATTTTTGATTGAAGTTAAAAGTTACATAAAAATAAATGAATAAATAATTGAAATTAACACCGTTATTCCTCCGTCAGGAGCTTTTTCCCTAATTACTGGGCCCAAGTTTCATCACGTACTATCAATCCCGAAGATTAAACTTTTTTTTAAGGATTGAATTATTTTTATGAAATATTTCAATTGAATTATTTTTATGAAATATTTCAAAATATTTGAATAGTTGGTATTGAATGGTGGTTACCGAACGTAAATTCTCTTCTGTATCGATGGAATAATTACAGAAAAGAGGAGAATCAACCACATACATAAAATAAAAAAGTTCAATTCGAAAATACGTATAGCATATTAGGAGCAATAATACTTCTTTTCATATTTCGAAGGTGGCAGTTGAACGCTTTTGTTTTGGCCCATTTATGGAATGCTTGGTGTTATGTATGTTGACGGCTAAAATACATTGAAACTACTCAGAGAAACCTAGAAGGTCACAGTGCGCGACCTGTACCTAAGTATAATATAAGAATTGGTAACGAGTACATCTTTAATAGATACCTTTAAAATGCACTTCTGATTCTTAAAAAACAGGTACAGGTGTGTTCAAGAAAGTTTGAACAGTACTATTTATAAACATATAACATGCAAGTTCGTGAGCATCGATGACGCCAATTCACTTTAGCTTTCCAGTTTTCCCGGATGGAACGGAGCTTCAGTCCAGGAAGACTTGACATACAGATTGATGTGCTTTTATGAAAATTACCTGTATAATGTAAGCGGAGATGCCCAGAAGTGAATTATGTATTTACTCGATTTCACAATCAGGCGGACCATTTGCCCTTCACATCAGTTCCATTGTCGCTTATGAGGACCTTCTCAATGATGCTGGGAGAGATAGACTTCCTTGGGACGTACGTCCAACCGCTGTTCCCCGAGACGTACAATGAAAGGGAGAAGGATCCACCGATCATCCCTCTGCCCGTTACGACGTATCTGCTGCTGGGGCTCTTCATGGTCCTCATGCCCATCCTCCTAATGAATCTTCTCATCGGTTTGGCCGTTGGTGACATCGAGTCTGTGAGGAGGAACGCCCAACTGAAGCGCCTAGCTATGCAGGTAAGAAGTAAACAAAACCGCTCTGAATTACTCTCAGAAAGCTGAATGCCGATTAATTGCAGATCATCTAGAAATAGAATGTTTCAGATCTCTGGACCTATATATCATAATTTATCGTGAGAGGGTATTATCGTAACCTAATGACTACATCCTGTGACAAGGGGGAAACATTTCTCGTGCTATAATGCACCAAGATTTTCTATAATATTACTCTAATATGAAGGAGCGAGGAGAAAATAATAGGTACACAGATTCAAAGGCAATGATTGTACGATTTATTCAAGGAACCAAATATGTATTTGCTCCGAGAAGAATTCTAAGTGATTTTGATTATTCTGGAAAGCAGCTATGTTTTATATTAACTCTTCAATACTAATACAGAGACACCGCAAGGGGTAGGTAAGTTGGGACCAGTCTGGGTAGTAATCAGGATCATGTATGATATCAGGAATCAATCAATTAATATCAAGATCGTTAATTATGGGACTGAAATAGAATCTTACTGGCTGATATGAAGTCAGGCAACGTAATGATGATCCTCATTACAAGGCACCGACAGGTGCCGCAGGCTGTCACTCATCACACAAACCAATCATCACGGGTTGCACCAGTACAACTCGGTGAAGTAACTAAAAACTGGTTTAATGTAGAATTGAAAAATAAGAAATAAACATAATATGGTAGTCACAAATATATGTTAGTAGATACTAATATTTCATTCGAAATAGCCAAATGCAGCAGTACAAGATTGTTGTAATTGATGCTGTCAGATTGCAGTTGTAGCTGTCAGATGTTTATTAGCGCATTTAAAAAAAGTATACATATGCATAGATGTTACTAATTATCAAAAAAATCCAAAAGAAAAATGATTTTTTAAACGATCTACAATTTATGTACATGAGTAGTAGGTACTCCAAAGCCTAATTTAAAGTTTTTTTCACAAAATAATATGGTGCACTAGAACAATATAATTTTATTTCACCATAAATTCCAGTCTTTGGCGGATATTCAGTGTTAAATATAGAAATGTATATACCTGTATATGTGTAGGACAAAGTCCGTATTTATTCAGTTGAAATGGCTCTCGCTTCGCTCGCAAGGTAGGTACCTATGTATACCTGCTCGCCTCGCAACATTGTGACATCAAACCCCTTGACGTCTTCGTAGAGCACAATTAATTTCTCATATTGAACGCTTCCCTCGCTTCCGCTCGCAATTTGACCGAGTTCTCGTCACTTTTTTCGATATCCGATTTCGGATTCAGATTCGGCGGGATCAAAGCTGTATTTCGCCCGCGAAAACCGTTCCGAAAAACGTACCTTTATGGGATATATTTTAATCGGAAAAAACGTAGTTTTTCGTCGGACTTTTCGAGAAAACACGGTCCGTACTCTCGCATTTTTTTGACGCATTTCCCGATACTTTTTTCGCGATCCGATCGCGCCGTCGTCTTCCTCGTTCAAAAACCTACAAAACCGGTATTTTTCGGAATTTTCGACGGCCGTTTAGAGGGGTTGTGTATTGATACAATTAATAGTATATTCTTTGTTGATTTTTTCTCAGGTAGTGCTTCATACAGAACTCGAAAGAAAGGTTCCTCAAGTACTGCTGGAAAAGGTGCACAAGACTGAGCTTATCATATATCCGAACGACAACAAATGCAAGATGGGTTTCTTTGATCAACTTTTGAGAATGTGGTTATGCAACCCTTTCTCCGAAGACGGTAAATATAGATTACATTAAAATAGAACGAACTCCATATATATTTTGTTTCAGAAGGTAAAATTCACTAAAATGGGGTTATGAGTACGAAACACTATGATTAGAATCATTACAAGAATTCGTGGTTCTCTCATGATATTTGAAGATATCGCAACCCAATTTATCTGTTATCAGCAGGGCCGTCGCACCATAAAAATGTTTGGGGGGGGGGGGGGGGGGTTAAAATTTCCCATCTCCTTGGACTGGGAATTCCGAACGTATCGTACTAAAAATTCCTTTTATATAATATATATACCTATATAGGTTTATCATGTTCGATAATGGACCCCCCCCCCCCCCCCCAACTTCACCGAAATTCGTTGGATTACGTTTTGCCGATTCCAAAATGTGAACACAAACTTTTTAATATGAACAAAAACCAACAAATTTTGAGGGGGGATTAACTTTTTTCCAGCCGATTATAATGTTTCATTATTGTCAATAACAAATGACAACAAAAGAGGTGTGATAGGGAAAATGTATGTAAGGGTGAGTAAAGGATTAATCAACTGAAATGACGATGCTGGTTCACCTAAATTAAACAAGTGGTCGTGAACGAAAGTGATCGAACGAAATAACAATTTAGACCGAATTCAGCAACAAATTCAATAAAAGAGAGCCCAAAAAACTGCCCCATTAACTCATTATCAGTGCCTAATTTAATGTTATCCACAACTTTTCTTTAAAAATTTGCTATGTTAGTCATGCTGCTTATCTGAGTTTTTTTTTTTTTTTTTTAATTTGCGATGTTATAAATTTTTTATAAGTAATCAAAACCGACATATCTTGAGTCATCATGAGCAGTAAACACGTCGTAGACAATTTTTGAATCATTATTACTGATAGTTGTGCGCAGTAAACAGGTCAGGCTCAGGAATTATCAACAATTAAAATTAAACCAGCAACCTACGTACTTATTAATTCCTTTCTCCCCTTAATTGCAGCCAAACACATTTCATTACTCAATATCCTTTGCCTTCTCTTGGACGACTTAAATCCTATGAAACTGAAATGCGAGATTTCCAAATGTTCTTAAATGAATGCATTTGATTTTGTATATCCCAGTCACCATAAAACTTCTTTCTTAGGTCTGGAAATGGTTTTAGAAAACAATGAAGATTATGTGTCAGAGGAGATGGCCAAAATGAAGAATCGGCTGAAGGAAATATCCAAATCCATGGATAACCAGTCTCAACTTCTGAAACTGATAGTTCAGGTTGGTTGCAACTTGTTAAATTGAGTTCCTATGTATTTATTGTCCCTAAATTCGTCCACATTTTCCGCATAATTTTGCGTTGCATCCTATCAATTAAGATTAAGATTGAGATCAAGTTATAAGTTTCATATACCTATATGTACACGCTTTGTTCCAACAACAGTTACAAAAACAAGGATTTGCGGACACACGACAGACAAACAAACAGACAGACAGACACGGAACTAAAGTTGTTCAGAATGGTCTAAAACGTAAAATGCGAGTGGAAATTTTGATTTTGGAGACCAAAAATTTTCTCCTGAAAGTGAAAACAATGCATCCGCTACCTTTGGGTAGACTCGAAAGCAAGAGGTCAATTACCTTGTGATAAAAGGGAAACGACGGGTCGCCGCACTTGGGACTGACTCAGCACTCCACGGGTTTAATGTCCATCCGTTCGCGGTGAATTCACTTCGCAAAAATCATATTACTGGGCGGAACGAGTTACAAATATCACTGTGAAATAAGAGCTGCGGTAGCAAGAAACCCAAACTTTCCCTACTTTCGGTAGTGATTAAGCAAAAGAAAAATTTCTCATGACATCCAAAAAACTGTATATTTTTATTCGGCGAACTCCAGATGGTACCTATATTCCATGTTTTCTTTATTCCAAATATACTATTTATACAAATATGAACGTTTTGAGTTACTTGAGGATTACACTTTCCTTGTCTAACAAGTTTTTGGTTCATTTTTCACCGAATTTTCGTAGAAAAATAAGCTATTGCAATGGTTCGGAAAATTGTAAACTCGAAACTTTTGGAAATTTCCCGTTTTGAGGCATTTCGAAACGATTCCTGAAGTTTATACTCTTTCATATATACATTTGTACATAAATGTGTCATTCCAGACGATGACTCTTAAGGATTGAGATGAAAATCCCATTCTTGCGCCAAGAAAATCATGCTTTCCAAATGAAAAAATGAGTTCGTTGGCCAGCACTTTTTGAGCACATTAAATTGGTCAAATTGCAAAAAACGTGCTACAAAAATCACTAAAAATGGCTAAAACCGCCAAAAATCGTTAAATTTATATTTTAAGCAGAATTTTAGTCAAAACAAAGTTATAAACGATTAACCAGGACATTGAAAATTTTTTGCACAAAGTTATGCTAAGAGACCTACTTAAATTTCATTAATATTATCTGAAAAATCTATAAAAACTTAAAAAATCTAAAAATTCAAAACCTTTTATTCATTGCCAAATTTTATTTAGTATGAGTTTTTTGCCATGAAATTGGGTTTTAACTATTTCTTTTTTTTTCTAATTGTTCACATTTCAATACCATTTAACATACAATATGCTAGGTAATTTAAGAAAATTCGCTCATATGATTATGCTCCATGGCTGGAACTTGTGTGCTACATTATTAATGTAATAATCAGGAAAAATTGCTCCTGCGGTCATTCTGCATAACTGGAACTTTTATTTTATTTCACTACTTTAATATTGTATCTTTTTCTTCTTTAGAAAATGGAAATAAAAACGGAAGCAGATGAAGTGGACGAAGGCGTCTCGCCCAAAGACCTAAAAGCAGTGACCGGCTCTGGCACCAAGTGGACCTCTCCCAGAGTCAGGAACAAATTAAGATCAGCACTGAGCTTCTCCAAAAACGCATCATCTAGATAACCTGGCGGCAGCCGGAATCAGCGTTTGTGAACGGAGTTCGACGTCAGTTTGTGACCATCATTCCAATTAATAGTTCCATTGGTGGGTTAATAAACAAATATAGGGGGTATAATCGGAGCTACCGTTCAATAATCAGCTGTAGTAATTACTCGCTGTACACTATTAGGGTCGCAAGATGAGGAGAAGGAAGGCAACTAAGTAATGTAAATCATGAAGACTATAGTTGAATCAACATCTGGGTTTTGGACACAGGTTGTTTAAATGTGTTATTTTTTTATCAAGAAAAGTCAACATAGACAATGTTGTATTCCGTGTTGCAAAACGGTAATCATTCCACGATATTGAATTTTGCATTAGAGTGCAGTAAATGTTTTTTCAACACCATCGGTCACATCGTTTTCGTATTGTAGATTTGGATTGTTCAAGATAATAACGTAACAACCAATAATTTGAATAAATAAGACGGATGTGGGAGAAGATCAGAAAAATATCTTTTATCTGTAATTTAATATGGTCCATTTTTTCAAAAAAATGATGTATGGAGTTTATCCAAACTCTGTTGACATTAATCTCGAGGATTGAGCCTTGGCGCCTTCCTACACCACAATTCGTCTAAACCCAGTGAATAATGGAGTTTAGCTAACGGAGTTTAGGCAAACTGTCTAATCAAAAGTTGGACAGTTATACGCATCAGGACAGAAAGTCGTCCCTGCAACTACCATCCTGTTGACATTAATCACCCTGTTGACATTATCCACCCTGTTGACAAATACTCTGTTGACATTAATCTAGAGGATTAAGCCTTGGCGCCTTTCAACTACCCACAATTCGTCTAAACCCAGTGAATAATGGAGTTAACCTAACGGAGTTTAGGCAAACTGTCTAATCAAAAGTTGGACAGTTATACGCATCAGGACAGAAAGTCGTCACTGCAACTACCACCCCTCAGCTGATGCCCAGTCCCGCCTCCTTTTTAATAACCAAACAACAACAACATTTCAGATTTTCAAGGACAGTAATAGACTATTGTTTACTTTCTACTCAATATCGTATCATACTATAATTTTCTATCACCGTTATTATGATCTATTATACATAATTTTTCTCCTATCCTATTTTGCTTGGCTGATAACCGGTATTAGGGTGCGTATGTGATGAAGCTATTTCAACTCCAATCTAGAGCTCGTTGTATTGTTCTATCAGAGCAAGGCTCTTAGGTACGTAGGTGATTCGTATTCAAGATCTAGTATTCACAAAAGTTTGAAATATTAGGAAGTGGCTCCAATCAAGATATATTTTGAAAATACTTGCATTATATTCACGGAAAGTGTTGGTGCTTGAATGTAAAAAAACGTTGACATCTACATTGTTAACTGAACTCTTCAGCTTTTCATTGACGCTGTTTTCAGCCGAATGAAAGGAAAAAGTTAGTACTTATTTTCCTACCGCCTGGCTTGACAGATGATATGGTAGGTAGTAGGTAGCTTGAAAATGTGGCCTGCACTAGGTAGGAAACACCACATAAAAGCAGGTTTTAACTTGATGGACCATGTTATTTTATTTACGGAATTATATAGCATACATCATGCAAGGCTCAAAGATATTCTGTAATGTACCCACTATGTAATTCTGAAAAATTAAGGTACACAGAAGTGTACTGTTTCGCATAGAAAAAATGAATGAAGCTATTTTTCTTGAGAATGTATATCCATTATACAAATATGGTTTTCATTACAGAGAGCAAAAATATTTTGGAAGTATACAATATTTATAAATGTTAATAATATGCACAGTTGTTGGCATTAAGAGTACATTTAAGTAAAGTAAATGAACCAAAATACTACGTTAGCTTGATTATGGACTATAAAGTTTACCTATAAGGATGGTATAGGTTCGTGTTGGTTTGATGTTTCAGAGTTTTTCAGGAGTTGCCATCTTATTGTAGTTTAGTATGTTTCAAATATATATGTTTTACAATGTCTCAAACTTGCCGTTTCTTATTTAATCTGACCTTGACCATTTTAGATCAAGCAAAAGGAAGGTATTTGTTTCGCCATAACAAATTTCATGATTAGAACTAGCCGTTTACCCGTGCGTTGCGCGGACCCACCTTGTCATTTTTACCCAGCAGTCCCAAAAAGGCTTCAATTCAAATTTCAGCAATCAAGTTTCAACTTGTACCAGATTAATTTTTCAACCAATTGGCAATTCCAATTAAGGATGCGAAACCTAGCGGCAGAAAAATGAACCCTTGTAAGCGGAATCACCCGGAATAGCAGCTTTATCGGCTTTATCCCCTCCATTCGCAAACTGAAAATAATAATATAAGTACCTAGAAATGTGAGAGAGTATGCAGGTCTGTTTATGTATCTGAACATTGAAGTTACCAGTTTACCTTTGAAGAAGAAAAGCATTCTGAATCCGAAACTCAGGAACAAAATAATAAGTTCCAGTCATGTAGCATTGAGTGATGAGCGAATTTTCGCAAATTATCATATTATATTTGTTAAATACCTTTGAAAATTAAGCACTTTGAGTGCAAAGAAATGGTTAACCATAAATTTTAAGGTAAGCAAACTGGTTCTAAATAATAATTTGCTTTCCAAAAAAACATTTTTGATTTTAACCAATTTTTGCAGTTTCAATCGATTTTGTAGCTCGCTTTAATTAAATTCAAGTACGAATTTCAGCAAAATTTTGTGCATACATTTTTTAATGCTGTGCGTCATAGTTTTGATTAACTTCTTTAGAGTAATAGTCTGCATATATATATGAAGAACGGATGTTGACATTTCCAGATCTTTACTGTGACCTGCCTAGGTGGGAAATTATTACAATTTGCGTCACACAAAGCGTAACGGAAAACGCAATCGCTTCATTTTCAACAAAAATTCGCTACAACGTGTGAATTTTCTCATTTTGTGAAACGGACGAGTAAATTAGCCAAAATACAGATGTAAATACCTACTTATAATTTTCAATTTGCAATGCAGGGTAGGTATAAGATGTTTGAACGCCTTTTCGACATTTCCTGGATTATCCCCTGTGAAGAACCGAGATAATGCTGAGCGCCTCACTCAGTGGCGCAACCCGTCACCATTCAGAGGTAGGAAAGTTATCTTGTTGACTCAACAAGGTTTTTTAAAAGATTGCGTCTTTCAAGAGGACGATAACAATACGGGTGACCTGTTAGTAGTTCTTCAAAATGCGATCGGTGTTGTTCGTTCTGGCGACATTAATTGTTCTCGCGGCTGCCAAAACGTTTTCGGCCGTTGAACTAGCGTGGGAGCTGAAGCGATTGGACGTGTCCGATTGGGATATCCCTACGTTAGTGTGTTTAGCTCACAATGCTTCCCGTCTAGACACTCAGTTTCAGGAAACTAAACACGATATACAGTATACGTATTACGGTATTTTCGGGATACCTGATGCCCTTTTTGAGACGGCGATGTGCGATCACTTGACTCCGCAGTCCGCTCTGGATGATGATATAGCGAATGACGTCCTCTGCGTGCAAAACTTGATAAAACAACGAGACAGTTCCTACTTCAAGCTCTTTACGTCGTCTAGGACCAGCAAACTTGGACTTCTGACGCCTCATGATGTAGACATTTCAAAGTGCTTTGAATGGTGGGAATCTCTACCTTCTTTCTCCGCAGCTCTAAGTACGTCTTCGAAATTGGAATCAAAGATAATTGAAAAACCGGAAACCCACATCTGCAAATGCGTCGGCGCAGGCGTCATGACCAACATATTTCTGCTTATTTTGAATATAACATTGATATGTTTGTGCGTGCTGGCATTCCTTGCATATCGACGGCAAAACGGTATAGGTTATCTAAATAACAAAATCAGCAACCACCCACTCCTTTGAGAGAAGTTAAGGAGACCTGACATGCAAGTGGACTGAGGTTTCAATCTATTTACTCCAACTACATAATATTATCTAATAATGCGATACTAAGATACTTTCAACGATTGAAGCAATTATGTATATGAAACAATGATGATCAAGTGACACAATTTCAGTCAACTGTGATCCTGTCACGACTTCAGCGATGTTCATGGATTTTGTGATCAAAACTCTAAGTGTAGTAAACAAAATGAGTATTCTAAGAGTTACGTCACTCGATTGAGCAAGTGGTGAACAAGATGCAGATTTTAGAGTAAGTTATTGAAATGTTTATGGTGAACCAAACTAATAAACTGACTGTAATATAAAAGCGATTTAATAACTTTCCTATTAATTACCTATCTACTAATTATATTTATTGTACGATTTCTGAGTTTACTGTTGGTAGTTTGTTAGGTAATAAAACGCTGCAAATTATTACGCAACGGTTTATTATTTCTGTATTAGATATCTACCTATCACTTCCACCCAGATCACTAGTAGAAGAATATAACGTAAGTAAGTAAGTAATGTATATTTATTGCAAGTTATTATTATCATCAAAATATTAAACGTATTATTAGATGTAGTTGCCAGAAGAAGAGATTTTAATGACATAAAATAAAATTCCTGCACTTTACTTGTCCCTCTGTTCTTTAGCGGAACTGATTTATCTAGGTACAATTGAACATCAGAATCTACGAAGTGTATCATCACCTACTAGAAATTATTGAGATATGATAAAACAACCGATCTTCGCTTTTCTTGTCCATCGGACCAGTCCTAATTGCACTCATGTTGATGATATTTTTTCCTATCAGAGCTGTAGCCCTTATGGAGAGCAAACACATTAACGTACAATGATCCGGGTGGTTTCATTCGAGTCGTTAGAATGATATCTATCTTTGTCCAAAAAAAAAAAAGAAAGTTCGGTCATGCAGCATGATCGTATGAGCGAATTTTCGTCAATTATCGTATTATATAATGTTATATTGTTTGAAAAATTCAGCACTTTAAGTAAAAAGGAATTTTCAACTACCAATCATATGGCCAAAAAATAGTTCTAAATAATATCCGGCAATTTAAAAAAGACTGGATTTTCAGATTTGTTTTGCAGTTTTTATCTATTTATTGGCAAAATTAATGAAATGTAAATACGTTTTTCAGCACAAATTTTTGCATAGATTTTTTAAATGTTTTAGTTCATTGTTAATATAGTTATTTTGACTAAAATTATACTAAAAATATAAATTTAACGATTTTTAGCGTTTTTTGGCAATTTTTAGTAATTTTTTTTAGCACATATTTTGAAATTTGACCAATTCAATGTTCTCAAAAAATGCTGACCAACGAACTCATCCTTTGCTAGGAATGCTTGAGTTTTTTGGCGCAAGAACGGCATTTTAATTTCAATCTTAAGGAGAGTTATCGTCTGGAATATATACATGGGTGATTGCAGGAAGTGACAAAGTGACATTTTGAAAGTACTATACTATATCTCGATCAATTCCATTTGCAAGTACATTTCTACATTACTTTTTGTTGGAGTAGCAAATAAATTGAAACAGTCTTCCATGTTTTTGAAATCGCTAAATCTGATTGAAAATTGCTCCGACAGTAATTTGAGCTCTTCAGCATATTGAGCATAAGCAATATTTTCATACGCAGAGAGCGTGGTGAAATGGTAACTGTTACCAGAAGCATATGTGCCTCCCACATGCGGATTTTGTTCTGAAACGCTTTCAAATGGCTGTACAAATCATTTACTAACTGTCCTTGTTTTTGAAGTTTCAAATTTAAATCATTCAAATGGCCTGTAAGGTCGACCAGAAATGCTAAGTCACATATCCATTTTGGGTCACTCAATTCAGATAGTGGTTTATCTTTTATTTGCATAAAGTCTGCTATCTCATTTCTAAGCTCGTAAAACCGTTTCAGCATTTTCCCTTTGCTTAGCCATCTGACTTCACAATAATATGTTACGTCGTCATATTCGGCTGATATTCCATCCAAAAACGCCTTGAACTGACGATGGTTAAGCCCTCGGGATCGAATAAAATTGATGGTGTTTACTACCACATTAATAACATTCTGGAGTCGAATGGACTTAGAACACAAGTTTTGTTGGTGAATAATGCAATGAAGGACTATCAAATAATATTTTTGCACATTTAATTCAGTTGCTTTTTCATTCAAAATTCCGATGAAACATTTACGTAAGCCGACCATAGAAGGTGCACCATCTGTGCATACTAATTACTAATACTAATTTCGACCATGGCAAGCCAAAATTTGTGAATACCTTTTTAACTTCATCAAAAATGTCCTCTCCTGTTGTGGTTCCTTTTAGCGGCTGTAAAGCAAGCAATTCCTCAGTAATAGTGAACTCTTTATCAACACCTCAAATAAATATAGCCAGTTGAGCTGTGTCGCTCTCGTTTAATGCTATGAAAAATGATTCAAAACCAGCTAGTGAATGTTGTTTTTATATCATTAGTCATCATTTCTATACGTCGTACAACGGATCGTCCGTACAAACTAATTTTTTCAAATTCATTTTTCTTTTCAGGACACAAAACACTGCAAACTTCCAACATACACTCCTTGATAAATTCTTCTTCGGCAAATGGTTTTAATGACTTGGCCAATTTTAAACTAACTATAAAAATAACTTTCACGACATCATCAAGTTGTGTTCTTTGTTTATGAAATATTTACTGCTGTTTTTCCAAATTTGCGGTAAGTTTCTGGATTTTGTATTTTCTTATTTGTCTTGTCAGTGAGAGCAGCGTAGGATGCTTAGTTGAGTAATGCCTCTTTATATTGAATTCTTTCATTACTGAAATGGATTTATTTCACATCAAGCAAATAGGCAAGATGAAGAAGAATTCTTCAGTCCATTTTTTTTAAATTGGCGACCCTCTGCATCTATGTACTTTCGTTTCTTTCCACCAGACATAATTTTTGTTTACTTATCAGTCGATAAACGTAATAAGAAAATATAATTAGTAAGCACTCAAGATGCAGACAAAGTCAAAAGGCAAATTGACGGCACTAACAGTTCTCTAGGATATCGCTTGTCGAACATATCACCTCGGTAGCTCAAATAGAACTGAACTAAAGTTCGGGCCATCCACCCGCTTATATAGGAAAAATGAAGGAATGATCTAGAATCGTCTAGTGTAGAACAATCTTTTGTTCTTTTGATCAACGGTATTGATGTTTGCCGCCTCACTCTTTGACGATCACCGTCACTCGGCTTGATCGCTCACTTGATTCCATGATTATGAGTAAGTAGTGTATTTTTTTTTTTTTTTTTAATTGGGTTTTTCAAAATGTCTTGCGGGCCGGATCAAATCTTACACTGGGCCGGCTATTGCTCACATGTGCTCTAGCCTCTTGAACACATTGTGCTGTTTGAAAATTCCTAAATTCCATTAATCCACCTCAGGCAGATGCGCTCAAGCCAAGGTACTGTGGAAACAAAAAACTTTGATCCAGCCAGCGGTTTTGTTCAAATGTCAGCAACCAGTTCTGCACTTGGGCAATACTCTGGTTTGATTCTCCCTGCATCCTACTACCCTTTGTCATAGAGTTCGGAGGTACCGATCGCACATTATATGGCTGCTTGAAAGTTAGTTTGTAAGGTTTGTATGCTTATCATTTGCTCAGCTATAATGGTGTGGTTAATAATTGATTTCGAGTGAATGGCTTCCTTTGCAATAGATTCGAGAAAAATGTTTCGGTTACCGTATTCGCCTTCGTAGTAAGCCAGCCTGGTTATCATGTCATTATGCCTCATGGATTGTTTATAGTTCATTAATAACTTTGCGTGTAGCTCAGCTGATTTTATTTTCGAAGCGGTGTAGACAACGTAAGATTCTAGCATGAATTGATATCTTTCCAATATTCGAAAGGCGAACGATTTTTGTACCGTGAAAAATGGCTGAGGTACAATTCCGTAGCAACGATTTGGTTGTAAGAGAGAATCATCTGAAACATTGTAACGCTTTTGGTTTATTATTTCCAATAATAAGCCTATGTGATCGTATAGCAAAAAAATTTTATAACCCCCGCTCAAACTTTGTCACTTTACGTTTCAAGGTGCGTAGAATCCAAATTTGAAATGTCCGTCCGCCGTTCGCCGTCCGCCGTCCGGGCCATAAAAGGCCTAAGAATTGACTTAAAAAACCCGTTCTTTCGCCCATAGACTCCATTTGGGGTCTAGTTGGTCCTAACGTTTAACCATCCCGATCGCTTTACTCGCATAGATGCTATGGGCCAAAAACGGGCGAAAAAGTGTCTTTTTCGAGGCTTTGAGTGTTAGACTTACGCACGCGCGCACGTCTGGCACGCTTGGCAGGGGGTCACGATGGAGTGAGAGGAGGCGCCGCGGCACCCAAGTAATTTCGGACTGACTGGGATAGGTCCCAGATGCTTTTGGAATCCAGTGTACCCACGGTTTTAGTTTGATTCCTATAGAAATTAGCTCCGTGGATTGAATGAGACCACTCGGGTGGCTGTACGATCATCCATTTGCTCCCCATCGGGAGCGCAGCCTGTAACGCGAGAACAGAGGTGGATACTAGAAAAGAGACTGGCGAAAGCCCCAGAGCATGCTGGTTACTATAGCTGGCTATCTGATTCAGAAATAATAAACCATTATGTAATAATTTGCAGCGTTTTTTAAAACGATTTTCTGTGTCGATATTTCAGTTTATGTGCCAAAGTAAAGGCATGAAAATTGTCAAAATGGAGTTTCCTTCCAATAGAGACATTCATTAAGGATAACCGTAACTCTTCTTCCAAAGAATCGTAAACTTTCCCCTTAGGTTCCGGGACAAGCATTGGAACGTGCATTGTTGGAATAACCCCCTGCGATAAGACATATTCGTCAAGACGTGAAACACGCAAATATTCTGTGGGATTAGACAGTTTTTCATTTGTTTCGTTCGGTATCTCCTTCTCAACAGCTTCCTCCGGGAGATAGTTCATATCGGCGATGAGGATGCCTATTAATATAATCAGCTGTGTAAGATAACCAGCTTCCTAGGCAAGACGTCAGTTGCCCATCAACATGCGATCCGTTGTGATAGTCGCGTGTGTTCTTACGATCACCAATGGTTACCTATTCGCGCCGACCGAGCTTGCGTCCAAGCTGCGGACATTGGGTGTTTCTGAGTGGGACATTCCGACGCTAGTTTGCGTGGCACACAACGCCTCGCAGTTGAAAACCGGATACCTCAGCCACAGGTAATGTCCGCAGGTACCTAAATAACAAGCATATTAGGGGAGAGTGGGGTAATACCGCCAATTCGGGACATACCGCCACCCCACATAATTACTTAACCACCTGAGTGACAAATCTTGTAGCCTAATATCGTCATCTTTAGAACAGCAGTAATGCTGGGGAAGTTGGTTTGGGGTCATTAATTTGTTTTCATCAAAGATAAGCGAGTTCACAGTTTTTGAAGCTTGGGGTTCTAGTTTTACTGTTGTAGAATTTGCGTGGTAAGTAACAGTTTTTCATACGTTTATTCAAATTGTTGAGCATGACGACGTAGAAAAATCATTTAGCTTTAATATCCACCCATTCCTTCATGATTTTGTACGAAAACTGTAGTTTTTAATGATTTTTTTTCTCGAAAAGTTTACTGAGGCAATATCGCCATTACCAAATTCAAACCAATTCCGCCATGGCGGTATTGCCTAATGCTCCAATCATCAGTCTTGTTGGATTTTTTCAAAGTTTTTTTGTGGTAATGATCACCTGTTTCTATTGATTCTGAGTAATTAAAATATAAATCAATATTTAAAATATGAATTATATTCTGATAGCATATCTCCAAAAGCACCTCTATATTTACCTAATCGTGGCTTATTAGATGTTTACCTACCTATCTACTGAATAAATTGTACAGTAGGTATTGACCTAACCGCCTTCCTAAATTAGCATAATCGTTGTAAGATTTCACTCTTCTTGCTTCCGTTTTGATTTTGACAATGGACATTAGTCTTGTAAATTTTGCTGCGACCTGAAGAAGAGCACAAATTAAAAAATTTAAAATCTGGGAAGATGGAATGCTATATAATATTTATTTTTTTAACAAGTTCCGCGATGAACATTGTCAGTAATTCAGTTCCTGTGAAGAACCAACATTATTTTACCAGTATTTATTTTGTTCCAATTTTACTATTCTGATGTGGAAATTGTTTGTCAACCTTTAGTGAATCCTTTTCTTGTCATTCAAGTATCCAATATGGTGAGAAGCTACCCAGGAAGAGTTTGTGAAATTCAATAAATCGTCATTCCGATGTTCTGATGAGACTGTTCATTTCCTCCTCGTTTTAATATGGCGGTATTACCCTAACCCCATGGAGGTATTTCCCCAGCTCGCTTAGGTAACACCGCCTTTACAAGGATCTCGTAAATTGTTGTTTACTAATATAAAGTTGCTACACAACCATCAAAAACGTTGTAATTCACTACTGGATGAATTACAACGTTTGCTCAACTTTTGCTTCAAAATCTGAAGCTCCTGAGTGCAAACCTGGGCTGTGGTAGACAAATATGCTTAAGGTGGCGGTTACTCCATTTTCCCCTACGCCTTCAGTGCCACAGGGCCACAACTTTTCTCAGTTTCAGGGCAATCATTTTACGTTTTTGAATGGGCAAAAGTTCCAGTCATGCAGCATGATCGTATGACCAAATTATCGTAAATTGCCGTATTATATTATGCTACATTGTTTTGATTTTTGAGTATTTGGAGTGCGAAGACATTATCAACTAGGTACCGATTTTACGGCAAAAAAAAACTTGGCTACTTGCGCCTTTCAAAAGGAGATTCACATCATTACAGCATCAGGACCCCACAGTCAGGCACATTCCCAGTAAATTTCATCAAAATCTGATGAAAACTAGAAATTAACCTTGTTCCTGGGACCTACTAATGACGCAATCACGTTGAAATTAATATGGAATGATTTAATCGTCGTCCCTCAACAGTGCACCGAATTTGAGCTAGATTGGACGACTAGGGCGTGACAAAATAATGCTTGAAGTAAAAAAATTAGTTGGTTGAAAAGTCTGCTGAAGTGACATAAGCCCTTCTTCCATTGGGAAAATTTGAAATCACTAGAAACTATTTACTAAAAAAAAAAAAAAAAAATAAAGTAATGATCTGATTATCATAGGCTTTTCTTACGCTCCAATTTCATCCACTTCTTCACTTAAATGCTATTTTTCCGACCTCTGTCGGCCTTGTTTACAACTGAAAACCGTAGGCACTCTTACTCCACATGACATTAGCCCTTATTCCACGAAAAACGGGGTTCCGAAACAATCGTGGGAAAAAAAAATCTTCCGGACACCCATTCAAATAATGCATTTCGTGTTGCCGCTTAGGCATAGATATGGTATTGGACGGTCACTAGAGATAATAAGCCAGTCCAGGACCCTTGTCGGGTTAGGGGACGAAACCTGAAGGCTTGTGCCCCTGGGAGAGTCCATATGAAGTTGTACAGAATGTCGTCGTAGCCGGATCAAGAAGCAAGAGAGAGGACGCTGGAAGTACGTGATCGTCCATATCGAACGACTAATATATCGACACAGTACTTTGGAAAGAGCGGGGAAAAGTTACAGAGTTGTTTCCTCTGCCAACAAGTGTTGTGATTCAAAAATAATATATATATATTTTTTTTACTTTCCTTACTTAAACTGAAGGGTGAACGGAAAGTCTTGCTTTCACCCTGAAAATCAATTTCTGAAACTCATGCTATGATGGGTACATTGTTCAACCTGAACCCTTATCTATACGTTTCATGAAAATGTGTGTATGTGAATATGTAGGTATTTATGTAACTCGTGTACACGATTGCGACCTTACGTTATGACATAAAATTCCAATTTCGGAGTTGGGTTTCTACACACAAAAGCTATCTACTGTAGAAAAATCGGCTTAAAATTATTATTTTTAGAGGGTTAAAAATATCAGAATAGGTGAAAAAAACGTCTTTTTTTTTAGCACTTTTTGCCTTTTCTCCAAAATGGCTCGAGGGATTTTGATGAAATTCACAGGAGTTGCTCTTCTTGTGGGTACAAATGATATTAGATACCTCTCATGCTTGGGAAAATACTCTAAGGGAGGTAATTAGCAAAATGCTTCCGAAAATACATTTAAAAAAGGAGTTTTTTTTATTAGCACCTTTTTGATCTTTCTTTCAACATGGCTCGAAGGATATTGATGAAATTCACAGGAGTTACTTTTCTTATGGATACAAATGATATTCAATAGCCGTCATGGCCAGGAAGATGCCCTAAGGACAGTAATAAGCTAAATAATAAATGTAAAACATAATTTTTAGCACTTTCTTAGAATAAATTAAAAAAAAAAAAAAACAATAATTAGCAAAAACCGTGTCCCAGTCAGAATGGATTGAGAAAGAAGAAATTGAGATTAGTTAATGTGTATAGTTTGATGGTTTGGGTGATCGCAAAAATTACATAACAAATTAAAAATTACATAACATAAAAAATCAAAATTACATAACATCGAGTAGTCAATCCCTCAGTAAATTTTCAGATTAGTTGGACATACCGCTAGGTTCGCCGTGTGGATAGTGCTGTTCGAATGCTTCCTCAGTCAATTGGTGCACGAATACCTATTTATCGCCAAGGTCGCGGATTAATCAGAGATGTGGTAAAACATATATTTCGACACTATTCTTTGAAGACATACATGCACATTATTATGGTGATATAACATAAATTTACTAATATAGAATGAAAAGATGAAGTGTAATTCAATTATCAATATTTTCCTTTGCAACAATCGTGCTAATTTTTGAATTTCAGGGACGACATCGGATACAATTACTACGGCATTTTCGGGATACCAGACAAATTGTTCAGCCACAAGCCCTGCAGCCATTTGACCAAGCAGCTGGCGCTGGACGATTCCATCGACGATGATGTTGATTGCCTCATGAAAATGATTAAAGACGGAGGTTACCTTACTGGTAAAGTTTTATTTTAATTTTATTTTATTAATATGCGTACTATTTATGCTGCACTTTTCGGGATATCGACGGACCACAAAAAGTTATTGAATAACAGTTGAAAACGCTGCAAATTATTACACAAAGGTTTATTATTTCTGTATAAGATAGCCCTTCTATGCAGATCATTAGTCTATAATTATTATCAAACTCCGAATATAGTTGCAGTACATCATCAAAACTTGGCGCATCGTGCCTCCCAAAAGGGTTCACACCTTTACAGCTCAGGACCCCACAATTTTACAGTTTATGAACGGTTTTCGCGGGCGAAATACAGCTTTGGGTCCGCCGAATCTGAATCCGAAATCGGATATCGAAAAAAGTGACGAGAACTCGGTCAAATTGCGAGCAGAAGCGAGACTAAGCTATTAAAATGAGAAATTATATGTGCTGTGGACGCGAGAAGGCTCTAGGAAGACAGACGTGTTTGGGGTTCGATAACTCAGGTACAGGTTTCGGTGTTTGGGTGTTGCGAGCAGGTACCTTGCGAGCGAAGCGAGAGCCATTTCAACAGAATAAATTCGGATTTGTCCTACAAATATACAGCAATACCTTGCGAGCGAAGCGAGCAACATCCCCGAATAAACTTTTCGTGGTTCCACGTAGTTTTATAAGATTTAATTTGTTTGTAAGAATTCCCAACTGAAAAAAAAAAAAAAAACGTCTGCCAAGTTGGGTGGGCAGTATAACTTCCTCAAGCGAGAGAAGCGAGCAGCATCCCCTACAGAAGTTAAACCTACCCTTAGGGATCTACCATTTGCGAGCGAAGCGAGCATCATTCCCTACATGTTGGGTGGGCAGTATAACTTCCTCAAGCGAGCGAAGCGAGCAGCATCCCCTACAGAAGTTAAACCTACCCTTAGAGATCTACCGTTTGCGAGCGAAGCAAGCAACATCCCCTACATGTTTCAATTGCGAGCGAAGCGAGCAACATTCCCCACATACCACACTTTGCGAGCGAAGCGAGCAATTTAATGGGGGGTCCGGGGGGCTTGCCCCCCGGCTGGACGTGGAGGCGAGCGTAGCGAGCCGGAGCGGCTAGTTATTTATAAGAATGAAACTCCGTCTGTCTGTTTGTTTGTCTGTTTGTCTGTCGTGTCTGTGCACGGCCAAACGGCTGAGTGGGCCGGATCTACGAGTGGGGGGATCTTCTTGGGATTTTCCGATAGGGTGTATAAGCGAATTTAAAATTGTCTAATCCCACCCGAACCATGGGCCGTAGGGCGGGAGGGGGGTCGAAGTAAGAATTAATGTGCGCTTTTTGGACTTCCCCACTTCCCCTACCCCTCTAAACGGCCGTTGACAATTCCGGAAAAATACGGGTTTCGTAGGTTTTCCTACGAGGAAGACGACGGCGCGATCGGATCGCGAAAAAAGTATCGGGAAATGCGTCAAAAAAATGCGAGAGTACAGACCCGTTTTCTCGAAAAGTCCGCTGAAAAACTTGGTTTTTTCCGATTAAAATATACCCCATAAAGGTACGTTTTTCGGAACGGTTTTCGCGGGCGAAATACAGCTTTGGGTCCGCCGAATCTGAATCCGAAATCGGATATCGAAAAAAGTGACGGGCAGTCGGTCAAATCACGAGAGGAAGCGAGGGGAACCGTTTAATATGAGAAATTAATCGACCCGGGCCGCCCGTTTCACAACGTTGCTTACCAGAAGGGACCCTCACAGGGGGGTTCCCATTTGCACTTCTACGCAATACCTTGCGAGGCGAGCAGGTATACATAGGTTACCTAGGATACCTAGGATACATAGGATACCTTGCGAGCAAAGCGAGAGCCATTTCAACAGAATAAATACGGACTTTGTCCTACACATATACAGGTATACCTTGCGAGCGAAGCGAGCAACATCCACTAATAAACTTTTCGTTTTAGTTTTATAAGATTTAATTTGTTTGTAAGAATTTCCAACAGAAAAAAACGTCTGCCAAGTTGGGTGGGCAGTATAACTTCCTCAAGCGAGCGAAGCGAGCAGCATCCCCTACAGAAGTTAAACCTACCCTTAGAGACCTACCGTTTGCGAGCGATGCGAGCAACATCCCCTACATGTTGGGTGGGCAGTATAACTTCCTCAAGCGAGCGAAGTGAGCAGCATCCCCTACAGAAGTTTAACCTACCCTTAGGGATCTACCGTTTGCGAGCGAAGCGAGCATCATTCCCTACATGTTGGGTGGGCAGTATAACTTCCTCAAGCGAGCGAAGCGAGCAGCATCCCCTACAGAAGTTGAACCTACCCTTAGAGATCTACCGTTTGCGAGCGAAGCAAGCAACATCCCCTACATGTTTCAATTGCGAGCGAAGCGAGCAACATGCCCTACATACCACACTTTGCGAGTGAAGCGAGCAACATTCCCTACATGCCACACTTGGCGAGCGAAGCGAGCAACACTCCCTACAAACCACACTTCGCGAGCGAGCCCCTTGCCCCCCGGCTGGACGTGGAGGCGAGCGTAGCGAGCCGGAGTTATTTATAAGAATGAAACTCCGCCTGTCTGTCTGTTTGTTTGTCTGTCGTGTCTATGCACGGCCAAACGGCTGAGAGGGGGGAGTCTACGAGTGGGGGGATCTTCTTGAGATTTTCCGAAAGGTGGAACGAGCGAATTTAAAATTTTCTAATCCCACCCGAACCATGGGCCGTAGGGCCGGAGGGGGGTCGAAGTAAGAATTAATGTGCGCTTTTTCCACTTCCCCGCTTCCCCATCCCCTCCAAACGGCCGACGAAAATTCCGGAAAAATACCGATTTCGTAGGTTTTGAAACGAGAAAGACGACGGCGCGATCGGATCGCGAAAAAAGTATCGGGAAATGCGTCAAAAAAATCCGAGAGTACGGACCCATTTTCTCGAAAAGTCCGACGAAAAACTACGTTTTTTCCGATTAAAATATACCCCATAAAGGTACGTTTTTCGGAACGGTTTTCGCGGGCGAAATACAGCTTTGATCCCGCCGAATCTGAATCCGAAATCGGATATCGAAAAAAATCAAATCGCGAGCGGAAGCGAGGAGAAGCGTTTAACATCAGAAATAATTTTGCCGTGTTCGCGAGAAGGCTCTGGGAAGACGTGTTTGGGGCAGGTACACATAGGTGCCCTATTCATATACAGGTATACCTGGCGAGGGAAGGGACTCGAAGTTCGCTCTTGGCCTCTTGCAAGCTATTCATAACGGTCACATAACGGTCGCTAAATGATGCCCAAGCGGTGCAAATTCGTAGGTAGTTTTAACTACACATGTCGGAATATGCAGCACCATTCAATAACATCCCCAAATAAACTTTTTTGTGGTTCCACGTAGTTTCATAAGATTTAATTTGTTTGTATGAATTTCCAACAGAAAAAAACGTCTGCCAAGTTGGGTGGGCAGTATAACTTCCTCGAGCGAGCGAAGCGAGCAGCATCCCCTACACACGTTAAACCTACCCTTAGGGATCTACCGTTTGCGAGCGAAGCGAGCAACATTCCCTATATGCACACTTTGCGAGCAAAGCGAGCAACATTTCCTACATGCCACACTTTGCGAGCGAAGCGAGCAACATTTCCTACATACCACACTTTGCGAGCGAAGCGAGCAATGTAATGGGGGGTCCGGGGGGCTTGCCCCCCGGCTGGACGTGGAGGCGAGCGAAGCGAGCCGGAGCGGCTAGTAGTAGATAAAAAAATAAATTAAAAAACTCGGCGCTTCGCGCCTCGCTAGGGGCAAGCTCCCTGGATCCCCGGTTACCTCTATTTACATATTTATTAAATTACTAGAGGCCTGTTAGGGCTTGGAAAGCCCTAATCTAGTCCGTATAACAGTAGTACCTAACAGGAACTCAGCACATTATAGTAACGATATAAGTCCTACCTATTTGCGGCGTTATGTGACCTGGTGCAAAGCTAAGGCGATGTTATTAAATGATTAAAAAAGAGGAAATGCCGATCAAAATGTAAGTAACGTAATAAAATAAATATCACCAGTTGAGGTGGTCCTCGCCACTATGAGACTAAACAAAAAGTTGAATCGGGGAATTCAGAATTTGGGCATGGTGAGATGATGGTGTAATTATATCTCGAGTCTTCTTCATTTCTTTGTAAGCGTGTGAATCTTTGCGTCCGTGTCTTCTATCTCCTTCTACATGTCGTTGATTGTACCTTGATCGGTAGTACTCGTAGATGTCGAACTGGTGTTCAGTTTTGCGTAGGAGATGCTACAGCTGTCTTCGTCCTGATGTGTCTGGTACCACTCTAGCAAAGCTCGTGCTTGTTCTGTGTCCGGATTAATTTCGAGTGTTGTGTCATGTCCAATTTGTGCTTCGAATATATTTTTGAATTTTTTGGTTGTATTGAGGTGTGCTGCCACGATGTCATGTGAGTTGAAATTGAATTGTTTCCCCCATTGGATAAGATTGACGGTGACGGGGTTTTGTAGAGTGTCAACTCTTCGTAATTGCGCGACACTGTGCACACATCGGCGGGACCAACACAAATTACTAAAATGTTGGCAGTGTTGACGTTTGGAAGATCAGTGATGCTGGTATAAATATATGTTACCTGGTTGAGATCGTTTTGGGATGGAGTGATTCTCGTAGATGAGGTTATTTGCATTTCCAGCTCTTTGCTAAAGGAGCTGTATTGTACGGCGACACTTGGGGCCGTCTAACACTGAAATCGGTCCGCGAAGTTCTTCACGATTTCGAAGATCGTTCAGAAATAACTCCCCTAGATGTTAGTAACTACACTACATTTCTTCCTTACGTGGCAACTGTTGTTACTGCCACAGCCTAATAAACAGAGAGTCTCCCTATCAAATTTCAACTTCCTACAGTGAACAGGAAAGAATTTAGCTCACTCAGCTGATCAGAAAAGACCCCATCACTACGTTTCTTACTTACCGACACTTTTGCAACAAACTTAGGGCCGTGCTGATTCGGAATTATATATAAAGACCGTTCGGAATCTTTATATAAAGTCCGCTAAATTCTTTAGTTTCAATTTCTTTGTTCAGAAATAATTCTCCTAGATGTTAGTAACTACACTACGTTTCTTACTTACCGTGAATTGATGGCAACTGTTGTCACCGCCACAGCCTAATAAACAACTCTCGTTGATAAGGACCGCCTAGAACACGATCAAGGCGGGTATAGAGACGAACGGCGACACTTTTGCAACAAATTTGGGGCCGTGCTGATTCGAATGAGCAGTCTAACACTAAAATCGGACCGCGAAGTTCTTCACAATTTCAAAGACCGTTCGGAATTATATATAAAGATTGATACAGAGAATGTGTTTTAGCTCACGCGTTTCACATAAACCCGTGAAAGATATATAATATATCTTATTATATATATATATATACCGGGTGTCCCCAAAAACGTTTCCCCCCCCCCCCCCCCCTGCGAAAATCTTTGTGTGTGGGCAAAAAAAAAAAATTTTTTTTTAATCTTAATATTTTTTGTAAGGATCTCATAAATGAAAAAATTGCGCAGTGCGCAATTGCGCAAATATGCGCAACCGACATCAACTTTGTTTTTCCAAATGGAAACCCCTATTTTTTATTGCAGATTCGAATTCTACGCTAAATTTTATGAATTTAGGACCCCTCAATCGATTTTTTCCATGGGGCGCAACCCGCTCAGCGAGCGCTCAAAAATGCGCAACCCCACTGTTGCGCCAAAAAGTGAATGTACGATGTACCCAAGTGTTGCACATGATATTTCTGTATTTTTTCACCCTGAATCACGTGGTAATGGCCGTTTTTTGATTTGACTACGTTTTCATCGAATTTTCAACGAAAAATCAATTTTATTTTTAAAGGCTGCTTTTTTACCTACAAAAGAAAAAAAATTCAACTTTCCCTCCTCCTTTCTCAACTCGGGCTGGGGACCGGCTATGGCGGAGTTGAAAGAAAAGAACATTACACATCTGCTAAAATAAAAAGTAACCTCCCGTGGAAATTAAAACTGAAAAAAAAATTATCTTCTAACTAGTTTAAACTTAGAGCAACTGTTCAAAGTGGCTCCCTTCTTGTGACACGCAGAGCTCTGCCCGGCGCACCCACTCTTCGTTGAGGGCTCTCAAAACGGACTGGGCCTCCACACTCAGCTGAGTCAATCCGTCGTTGGAGTTCAGCGACGCTGTCGATTGGGGTTAGATCCTCGTACACCTTATTTTTCAAATACCCCCAGAGGAAGTAATCAAGGGGTGTAAGGTCCGGCGAGCGAGGGGGCCAAAGTATGGGTCCACCACGACCAATCCACCTCTGTCGAAAACGGCGGTTCAGGAACCTCTGGACGTGCCTGCTGTTATGAGCTGGAGCTCCATCCATTTGGATCCACATCTGCAACCGAGTTGCGAGCGGCACACCTTCCAAGAGAACTGGGAGATTTTCTCGAAGGAATTCGAGGAACCTGTCCCCAGTAAGTGTTCCATCGTAGAAATAAGGTCCTACGAGTTGGTCTCCCAGCAAACCGCACCAAACGTTTGTTGATATAACAACTTGATGCCGGGTCTGATATGTTATGTGGGGGTTTTCGGAAGACCAATAACGATAGTTCCATTTATTTAGAACACCGTTGCTGGTAAATTTTGCCTCATCAGTCCAGAGACAAATCGATAGGAAATTTGGAATTTGTTCCCGTAGTACGTCAATAGAGGCGAGGAAGTCAAGTCGGCGACCTTCATCTCCTAGACGCAACCCTTGCACGGTGTGCACACGGTATGGGAAGTTGTAGTGCCGGAGAACTCGGTGCACTGTTGTTTTTGACAATCGCAATTGGCGCCCAGCACTTCGGAGTGAACAACTGTGACTTTCGTCAAAGAACAAGAGAATTTCCAATTCGTTATCGAATGATGGGACCGATGGACGTCTCACCTGAGGCCTAGGTCTAATCACAGACCCACTCCGTTGGAATTCTCTCACCGCACGGAAAATAGTTTTTTGTCCGGATGTCGTCGATCTGGAAACTCCTCACGGTATGCTCGAACGGATCTGTTGAGGACGTTGTTCGATCGAAAATAAATTTCAACCATCGACGCTTTCTCTTCTCTCGAATAAGGATTCACGGGACGCCGTGGCATGATGCGATAAACATAAACTAGCATTGACTGAGCTCGTATCATTTGGATCTGAACAAGCTCGACTTTTCACTTATCTTAAGCGACCTTTTGCCACTTCCGAGTAGAAACAAGGATCAGGTGATTGTTTACCTTCTCCACACACTCTACTTTTAATTTCTCGAACACAATAAAATCTAATGAGAGATGACCCCTTGGAAAGAGGTTTCCGAAAAGACAGGACGGTTTTGCCCTTAAAAAAGCAGACTTTAAAAATAAAATTGATTTTTCGTTAAAAATTCGATGAAAACGTAGTCAAATCAAAAAACGGCCATCACCACGTGATTCAGCGTGAAAAAATACAGAAATATCATGTGCAACACTTGGGTACATCGTACATTCACTTTTTGGCGCAACAGTGGGGTTGCGCATTTTTGAGCGCTCGCTGAGCGGGTTGCGCCCCATGAAAAAAAATCGATTGAGGGGTCCTAAATTCATGAAATTTAGCGTTAGAATTCGAATCTGCAATAAAAAATAGGGGTTTCCATTTGGAAAAAAGAAGTTGATGTCGGTTGCGCATATTTGCGCAATTGCGCACTGCGCAATTTTTTCATTTATGAGATCCTTACAAAAAAATATTAAGATTCAAAAAAAAAATTTTTTTTTGGCCCACACACAAAGATTTTAGCAGGGGGGGGGAACATTTTTGGGGACACCCGGTATATATACATATATATATATATATATATATATATATATATATATATATATATATATATATATATATATATATATATATATATATAATATAAGAAGACTCAGATTTTGCGGTGTATCTAATCACTACAATAACAAGTTGTTTTATTTATTTATCACCAGCGCAAAGACTCACCACCAGCTCAATGAAATCATCAGACATTAAAAAGCGGTTGTAATCATGTTCACAATATCAATTATTGAGAATGATGTAGAGCAGTTCAGAATCAGAATCTACCTGGACAAAAGTCTAAAATCCCATCTCATGTCATATAAATCCACAATGGTATCTAATTTTGCCTTTGACCCTAAAATTAGAAAAAAGTCCAAATATAAAAAAAAGCTGCAAATTATTATACAAAGGTTTATTATTAGATAGCCCTTCTACAAAGATCATTGGCATACAAATACTATTAAATCCCGTATATAGTAAATTATCAAAACTTGGCGCATCGAGCCTCCGAAAAGAGTTCACACTTTTACAGCTCCGAGACCCCACAATTTGAAAATCAGGTCGAAAAGGAATGAAATTAGAGTCTGAGGTTCCGAAGCGGATCAGAAGTTGGCTTTTTGGACCAGAGAATTAGGTGCCAACATCTAGCTTGGCATATTTGATGACAAAGTTATAGTTTCGCCTGACCACCTCTAAATTGCGTTACAACCCGTGAAATTTGAAATAGTGCTCCTTTGGGAGATCTAGAATAGGTAGGTATACAATTACAATGTGTGGATACGTGGGGAATGATCATCTGAGGAGGCCTCTCAGGCTATTTTGATGCCTAGTAGTTTTTGTTTAGTTATTGATGTCGAAATAATTATCCTCCAAAATCAAAACTTCCACACTCTTTTTGCATTTAGAGCTTGCTGATCATTTAGTTCCGTGACTATCTGTCTGTTTGTGGTAAATCCTTGTCACGCCGAAAACTTTACCCACCTTTAGTATACTTGTATACGCCCAGTCCGATTCCCCAGTCCTGGACAGTCCCCTATAATTTTCAATACCGTCGAATCAACAGTAGTCTGTGCGCATGCGCAAACGTGAATATCTCATAACGTCGATTTCTTATCATCTCTTAGTCCGATTTCGCTCAAACTTGGTAGGTAGTTGGGTATATGTTCTAGAAAAATTCCCTACGAATTACACCGCCATTGGTAAATTAATAACCATTGCGCATGCGCAAAACTAATATCGATTGACAGGCAAAACTCCGAGTCTAATGGGACGCGCATGCTCACAACTAAAATTGATTGCCACAGACAAAACTCTGAGAATAATGGAACGATTTTTATGAAATATTCAAGGATTGTGCGGTTTAGCTTCTAGAAGTTCCCCTATAAATTTCATTGCCGTTTAATTATTATTGGTCTTTGCGCTTGCGCAAACATTATTTTCTTATAACGTCGACTTAAATGATCAATCATTTCGATTTGTACTTTGATCTTCAACTAATTCTATACGTCCATGTTAGAATATGTGAGGAAGCTATACTGCCCGCACCCAACTTGGCAGACGTTTGTTCAAGCCCCTTGTTATTTTATCTAATGTCATTTTATGTGCCATTTATAAACTGCTTTTACCTTTTACGCAATAACGATTTCACGTCACGATTATAATCTTTTCACAGGGAACCGGAGCTCGAATTTGGGAGTTTTCACTCCTCACGACATGGATCTGACGAAATGTTTCGATTGGTGGGAATCACTACCGCCTTACTTGCCGAGTACTACAAATCAAACGAAAACGGTTACAACGGACCCGACTCCCGTAAACAACAAAACTGCCGTCACCTACAACGCACCGCCGGTCTTAATGCAATGTTCATCAGGAATAATAACCAACCTGCTCCTTCTACTCCTGAACATGTGTTTGATGGGAATCTGCGTCGTTGGTTATTTGATATTGAAACAACTTAGAGTGAATCAGTTGGTCATGAAATTCTCCGACCAACCTTTATTGTGATCCGTGGATTAATTTTGAATCAAACTGCTAAATTGACTAATTTTAGCCTAATGATTAGATTCATTCAAGGCTATGCTTGTGATAATATATGCACTGTATTGCTGTAACACAGTCGCAGTGGACAAACAAATTGGTTAAAAGCATTGGCCAACTATAAAAAGTAAAAATGTATTTTGAGAATTATTTCTTGGGGTTATCGTGCTGCATACGAACATCAGAATAATTTCTTAAGATATAACTCCAAAAATTATTTATAATTATTTTCCAAAAATTTAGGTGTTCTGACTTTATCTTGTTCCTGGAATATAAAAATGTGCTTGGAATTACTTCAAAAGTAGGTAGGTAGTTGGGTAGGAAAATTACCCTGAATCCAAGTTATGTCCTTAACTTTACTTTACTAACTCGCTAAAACTGAAATAACAACTCAAAATGACGGAAAACCTCAAATGCATGGAAAAATACCAAGAATAAATAAATTATAAAATTATTGAAAATAATTATTATAATAATCACTGCACCCCTCATTTTTTCCCTCTCCGAGTTTCCTGTGGAGTCCATGATGGCGCTTCTTTTTAGTCAAGGATTGCAACATGACTCCCCTTAGAATCGTGCCACTTCCAGTGTCCCTTTAGACACCTTGTTCAATGCCGCTAATGACCATTCTGGTTGAGGTGCGGCTTAAACCTCAAATTTAATAATAATTATAACCATACAAATAGAAAGCCATATTTATTTTTGTTTTATTCTGGGAATTAGGAGGGTCACTTTTCCCTTCATGCACAGAAGCCGGGTTTATTGGGTGGGACATTGCCCTGTTTCGACCTATAATTTTTGGATCCAATCTCTCCCTATCCCTCCAATCTGTGTAGGGTTGAGCGTCCCTAAGGTTTCGAATCGTCTGGCCTCCAGTCCTGAGCACTTGAAGAGCTGATGGAGGAGGCCATTTCTTCCTTCTCTCCGCGTAATCTGCACACACGAGACGTTCCAGACCCGATGCGAGCAACTCCCACTCCGTCCTGTTCCTCCCTACAGAACAACCCCTCAGCGTTACCAACCTTCGTAAATATCCATAACTGTCGGGAGTTACTGTCAAATGTACAAACAAAAAAGACTGAATTGAACTTGAACGCCTTTATTTTAAAGCTATTTCATCTCTTTCTGATTCAAGAAGTCAATCTCTTAGCAAAAATTCAGATTAGTTGGTCAAATAGATCGAAATGATTGTATAGTTCGGTGGTCTGGATCAGGTGTCTCCAACATTTTGTACTGAAGGGCCACACTATAAAATATTTGAGACAAGGCGGGCCAACAATTTACTAATATTTCCCGAGCCCCCCCCCCCCCCCCCCCCATACATTCACGAAGTTTTGTTTTAATTAAGATTGCTCAGTGGCGGTTATTGAGATATTCTTGGCTTAGTTTTCTATGCAGCTATATTCCCTTGTATATCTTTGTTGTTTGATAACTCAAATCATGTTCTTTTAATATAGTTAAAATTGTGTTGTGAACAAAATATACCAGACCTAAGTAAGACAATTATTAATGATTTTTACTTAGGCCTACTTTCACTAAAAATTTTAATGATTATTTCAAATACCCATCAATTTTTAATATAACATGATGAGTTATTTTTAGTCCGGCCTTAGGTACAGTCGGGGTAAACTTTCTGCCCTTACACCACCACAGTACAGTCCGTGCAAAACACTGACCATCGCTGAATGGCTGATCGCTGCTGGTTTACAGATAACTTAACAGTTATCGAGAACGGAAGGGACAAAAATAGAGACGATTACTGTACTCGTAGTTACCAGTAAAAGTGTTTTAAGGAAAATATATTACCAAATAAAAAAAATCGATTTTCAGTTCGTAAATTTTCCGAGGGCCGGTCAAAATCTACTCGCGGGCCGGATGTGGCCCGCGGGCCGTAGGTTGGAGACCCCAGGTCTGGATGGTCGCAAGCTCGCATCTCAAAAATACGTAATATCAAGTACAAAGAATCCAACCAACATTGTGCTGCAGTTAATAAGGCGTTTTGAACATCAGTCTTTGAACAGGTATCTCACGAATAAAAACTGCTCGGCTAAACCCACCAAAATCGTTTTGGTATCTATCGTCGAATTCGTTATCGAAAGTTCTTTACCCGTGAACCCACCCCATCCTAATTTGACGTAAGCTCGACGCATGTCGGCTTTTTTCTTAATTACAAAGTTGTTAACGTTATTACCGGGAAAGCCGAGTTATGAAGGAGAGCCTAAAGGATTGTAATATTGCTTTGCGTTAACCAGGGGCCCTATGAATTTCCATGTACGATTTAAGCTCAATGGGTCCAGTTGTTTTTACGTGATTGAGTAACACAAACATAGACACCATTAGATTTTTATATGAGTACCTATTAGTATAGATTATATCAAAATTGAGAGAAATTGTAAGTTGTCATTTTTTCAAACTGTTTTACGTCTTAATGCTTTCCTTACATTTTAGTTACTTCTTTTAAATACAGTTGGTGCAATAAAAGTTTCAATTACCAACCTTCTTCATATTCAACCCTTTCTTCAACATTTTATAAGAATCAGAACACAGGCTGAAATGTATTCAATAAACTAAAATTTGACCTTCCTGGTTACCAAAATAAGTTATGCAAGGGGATGGGCACTTTGTTTTGGTTGGAATTCGCTAAAAACAGGATAATTAATTTTAGTTGTTGATTTATTTACTAATTAGGATGGTTGGGCCAGTTTTTGACACCTTAAGAGACATTTTGACTTTGACGAGCAATTAAGTTATGTTTTTCGTTTGTTCAAACTTGAAGTTTACATATCTATTGCTGCATCAGGATATCCTCAAACTGCTCAGTAGTCAAAAAATCACTAATTCAAGCCACAAAACATCATAAAATCGTTTTTTCGAAATCAATTTTTCGACCGATTATTTGACTGCCACATTTTTTGTTTGTTGTACCTGTGATTGACACCCTATGATTGACACAGCAGTTCTTCTGCAATAAATGATTCCTTGTATCAACAAAACATTTTATTTCAACATTTTACAAATAAATTGAGCATTTGAACTTAGTTTTATTAATCTAAATATAAAATTAATATGAGTATTCATAAAGACAAAGTTGAAAATATCACCGGATGTTTCATCACAAAATGGGCACAATGTTTTCTTGATACCATAGGCACAATACGATTCTAATGGTAAACTAGCAGCTTGTGAGTAGCAATGTATTTATATAAATATAAAAAATAATAGAGCTAGGTATTTATTTATTATATATTATGTATTTATATAAATATAAAAAATAATAGAGCTAGGTATTGACACAATAGATCTTGACAGCATTGTCAATCACTGAGGGGAGCATCAGTAATTGACATTTGCATTTTCACTTGTTATCTTTGATTATTTCCAAGAAATGATAGCATAAATGCGAGCAACACAAAAAACTGATTGAGAAAAACCATGGAAACAATCGAATTTGGAAATGTGGAGGGCATGGTGAAGCAGAATCAAACGCTTACCTCCCAAGACACGGCACCAAAGACAACAACACGAGGTTCTGCTGGGTAACCTTCTCCAGATTTCACAAAAACCCGCCTGAAACCTTTTCCCGCCTGTATACCTTACTGAGAAGGTATTTTGTCTCAACATTCAATTGGGTCAAGTCCGTAAAACACTTTTAAATGCCTTATTATCAAAACTTCTTGGTGAGATGTCAATCACTGGGCTCTCCACCATAGTTGTTGATTTATTTACTAATTAAACAATAATAAAATGTACAACAGACATGGGAAACTACAAAAGACATTTCATTCATTTTTTTGCTCGGCTATGGACAGTTTTTTGGGTCTGCTGGAAAATTTCATAAATGGAACTTAGGATGTTTTGCATATGGCGGTCTTTAATTGCATGTTGCAAACAATGAAATCAATAGGTATTGAATAAGTTGCGGGGAGGACTTGGGCAGGTGAAAAAGTATTATTTATCTAGCATCGGTTGTTACGACCAAAATTACATAAACCATATTAGTCTGGAAAGTAATTTATATAAACCAAAACCTCATATCAGACCTTTGGTCGATCTCATTCCTTTTTGAAAGTGTAATTTTACTGGAACAGTTTCAAGAACACCATTTTCAAGGAGAACGAACTTATACCTTCAAATAATACTCTCCGGATTATGTCTGCCAATCACAACAAAAAACCAAATCACTTAAATTATCAGTCTTGTGCGAGAGCTCGTTGGAATAACATCGGAGCGACCTCCCGCGATAAAGGTTTATTACACTGATGTTTCGCTTCGCGTTTGGGAATGTTTATTTAGTGGGATGACTGACAAGGCGGACGCCGCTGGCGAGCAGACGACGCTCCAGGACATTGTTGATCAAACTAAGCAAGAGTTATTGCAACATCGCATAACAACAAGAGCCTTCGCTGACCCCAACGTAAGTGATGCTTTTTTTCATCTGTACTCTATTATAACTGACTTATGCGATTACCTCAGTCAAGCTAACGATCATATTGTTAAATTAAATGAAAATCAAAAGGAAAAACAAAGGACATCGGAATTAACTCAACCCAACGTCCCTACATCCTACAGTACGGACGAAGACGAATTGTCTAGAGAAACTGACTGGATCTTAAAAAAGACCCGCAAGAAGCGTAAGGCTTGGCGTTCTCCGGAGGTTGAATGGCCTACCAACACGACTAAAACTGACAAGGACGTAACCAAGGTAATCAAGGTAGAAACGATTAAGCCTAAAAAGGACCCTCCTCCACCACCCATAAATGTTGTAGGGCTAAAGAGCTACGCAGCCCTCAAAGATATGTTACTGAATATCCCTAGAGAGCAATACAAGGTCACTGCTCTCAATAATAACGTTTGGAAAATAAACGTAGATACAAGAACCAATTGGAAACTGATTACAGACAAACTACGTTCAGATAAAAAACAGTGGTACACATATCAAGACAAAGCAGACAGACCTATTAAGGTCATGGTTAGAGGATTACATGAAACATGTGAGAAAACTGACATTATTGGAGACCTTAAGGAGCAAGGTCTTGCCATCCTGGATGTTACCAACATTCTCAAGAAAGAGAAAAGGAAAAATGACAGTGGTGAAATTGTAACCATTCATAAACCTCTTCCTCTCTTTATGTTGACCTTCGACAAAAATGAGGATGTAAATAAAATCTATAGTATTAAGGCCATTCTCAACATAATTGTGAAGATTGAGCCGGTGAAAAAAACTTCTAAACTCATTCCCCAATGTAAGAATTGCCAGTCATACATGCATACCCAATCCTACTGCGGGAAGGAATCTGCTTGTGTGAAATGTGCTGGAAAGCATAAAACTTCTGAATGTACCCTGAACAAAGCGGACTCCCCCAAATGTGTCAACTGCAAAGGGAATCATCCAGCAAATTATCGAGGATGCGAGGTAGCTAAGGAGCTACAAAGAATGAGAAACAAAATTACTAAACCCCAACTGAAAGAACAGACCAAGCGTGATGCTTCAGTTGAGAGGAATTTTAATAGGCGGAAATCGCTTACTTCAACCATTACAGGAGCAACTACTTCAAAGGTTTCATATGCTACCGTTGCTAAAAAAGAGGTTAATGTGTCGAACACAGAAAAAATGCTGGCACAGATACTGGAAAGACTGGATGAACAAAAACATACCAATAAACAGTTATTTGAAAGAATAACTAAGCTAGAAAAAGGACTTACTAGCCATGGACTGATTTAATGGGACCGACTTTAAGAATAGCAACATGGAATGCGAACGGATTGCTAAATCACATTAAGGAAGTCGAATTATTTCTCCACTCCAACAAGATAGACATCTTACTTATTTCTGAAACCCATTTCACTCGGACGTCATACATCAAAATAAGAGGATACACGTGTTATGATACGTTACACCCAAGTAATAAAGCTAGAGGAGGTTCGGCAATTCTCATTAAAGCTAACATCACTCACCATGAAGAACCAAAAATCGAAGAGGAAAAAATGCAGGTAACTTCGGTCAAGGTACAACTCAATAATAAAAGCTTTAGTATAGCCGCAATATACTGTCCCCCCAGGTTTAACTTAAAGAAAGATGATTATACGGTCCTTCTTAAATCGCTTGGTAACAACTTTATAATAGGAGGTGACTACAATGCCAAAAATACCTTCTGGGGTTCGCAATTAACCACGGCTAAAGGTAAAGAGTTGTATGAAGCAGCAGCTTCTTTCAAGTGCGACTTCCTCTCAACTGGAAGGCCTACATACTGGCCCACGGATGCTAACAAAACCCCAGACCTAATAGACTTCTTTATAAGCAAAGGTATCTCAAGTGGTTACATAAATCTAGAGGACAGCGATGACCTACCCTCTGACCACTCGCCTGTCATAATAACAATCAGTGAAAAAGTAATCATTAGTGAAAATTCTCCGAGTTTATTCAATAGAAATACTTGCTGGTCCTGTTTCCGGCAGCAATTGGAAACATCGATCGGCCTTAAAGTTCCTCTGAAAACCCCTAAACAACTGGAAGACGAACTCGACTTATTCATCAATAACATACAACAAGCAGCCTGGTTATGTACCCCAATAAACCAAAACTGTAACTATGACACTAATTCGAAATCATATCCGTTAGAAGTAAGGGATCTCCTGTGCGCCAAACGTAAAGCCAGAAGGAAATGGAAGAATAACAGAACCCCTGAAAACAAAACTATTCTTAATAGACTCGGTAACAAACTTAAATATCTTATTAGATCAATAGATAACCAATCAGTTGAACATTTTTTGAGTAACCTAACTGCAGAGAAAGACACCGAATACTCCCTCTACAAGGTAACCAAAAATATAAATAGACCTAAAGTTCATTCTCCTCCAATCAAAAAGGATGACGGGACATGGGCCAGAAGTAACCGAGAGAAAGCTCAACTTTTTGCAGATCATCTCTATGAAACTTTTCAACCTCTTCCAGTGCAGACACCTGAAGAAAACGCAACACTGATAGAAAAAACGGATGAGCTTGATATTCGGCCCGTTACCACCCCCTCTTGTCAACAGCCCTTTTCAGGGCTACCAAAAAGAGGTAGACACAACACAAAAATATTTACAAGACGTCGAGTTATAACTCCGTCAAACAAAATATTTCACCAGAGAGAAAATACGAATTTCTCTCTCAAAAGTGAAATATTAACTAATAACACACAAGGCGACCTCCCTAGACACTTACTGGGCGAGAGAGATGCGACAAGTATCTCGAACCAAGTCGCCTTGAACGAGAAAACTCAAACAGAAAATCAAACGTCCTCTAAAACTAGCAAGGACAATTCAAACAAGCCTACTCGCCAATCAGAAACACTGATTACACGAGAGACAATAGGCGAACCAACCAAGAGGCGGCAAGCAACCACCTCTGGTCCAGCAGCCTCCCCGGGGACCCCGTCTGAACAACTGACGCAGAGAAAGCACCCGAGGTCCCCGGCTAAACTCAAGGTCGTCGGCTCCGCGACGGACGCTCGTAAGCACCCCGGAGGACCAGCTCAGCTATCATACTCGCAGATACTGAGAAAACAATGTGCGAGCCAATGAGATTACACAGTCGAATTAATGAAATTAAGCGGACCAATCAGGAGGCGGCAGGGGGCGGCCACCTCCCTATAAATACCCCGCTCGGAGCCTCCGAATTTCATTCCACTCTCTCCGCTCTCGACGACGACACCACTCGAAGTACGAAGAATTCTACACGCTCTACGCTGACGAACCTTCTGCATCCCGAGTTCATCTCAAGAACGGCTTCCTACTGCTTTCTACAAGGCCTACCTTCTCTCCACACAGATCTCGCATTGGCAGCTACGAGTCCAGTGATTATTCATCCTGCTCATTGCCCAACGTAGTTCATCTGTCAGGACGCCACCCGGTACATCTATCGATATTCTCTTTAGATCGTACGCCCGAGGGACGTTCCGAGCCGTGTCGCCCGGGTTTCGTAGCAATAAGCTCGTAACCGACCGCTGTGGGCACGCCCGTAAATTACTCTGCTCATCCGCTCTAATTTACCGTCCAAGGAAGTCTTTTTCAAGACTACGAGGTAGGACCCTGACATACGAGCATTGGAAAGACGCTCTGTCAAGCGAGTCCACCTCCCAAACCCTCTATTTCTATACATAGAGGCATCGAAACGAGCTAAAAACTCGGTTATTTCGATGGAACGTCGGCCGTCTTATTTCCTCATGCAAGGGGAGGCAGACGACGGCGAAGCCGGGCCGCGTAGCCCCCCGTAGCGCTCCCTACAGGCTACCCGGCGAATCCGCTGAACCCAGCGACGGCGCAAGGCTCGATCCTCACGCCGGATCGCCTTCTCACCTGACGTATTCGTTTAAAGAAACGTTCGATCAAGCCTCGCCTATACAAAAGATCGAGGATACCTTTCAGACTCGCTCTGAAGCCGATCATTACGATTCGACCAAGCTGTCCGAGTACCCACGATATTCGACGCAGGCCTACCCGGCCGATTCGAGTGTCAAATACACTCCAAATGTGCAAAAAGCGAAGGATACTTTTCAGTACCTCAACCAAGCTCAACATATTCCCCCTACAGATATAAATCTTAGGCCGGAATATTACAAAACGGCTCAGTACCAAACTGATCGAACCCAGCACCCACTATGCGAGCCCAGTGCTCCACGCGGCTGCGACACGAACTACCTCACAGTTCAGTCCGCCAAGCAAGTTGACCTTGGCGGATCCGCTCACATTCCTTACGGGAATAACCCGGGGACTAACCCGCATAATCAGAATATAAATGTCCCACTTGGCCTACCTACGCCAAGTAAAACATATATAAATCCACTACAAATGGTGACCCCGCCTTTGAACAGGCTTAACACGGAGCATTTCGTTCCCTCTTATGAAGCTAGTGGATTTCAGGGAACCACTGCGGGCGTGCGACCCCCGCCGGGCCTCTACGCCCCACATCTCACGCAACATCCCTCTACACAAAGTGGCTTTCGAGCACTTTTAGAGGAGATAGGAGATTATCAAAAACCAATCTTCCAAAAGAAGAATATCGATCGTGCACTCGCCGAGTTCGATCAATACTGCGTGCGAAAACACCTGAGAACGCAGAACGAATGCTTCTCAGCTATATACAAGTGGGTACCAGAAGAAATGAGGGAAGCTATCGACTCAGCTTACCTCACGGCACCCGAGGACCCCGCATCTCTCGCCAAAAAACCCAGCACCAAGTACCACGAAATGTACTCTAAAGCTGTTGGGTACTTTTCGGAAGCTCTGATCACTCAAAAGTGGATCGAGACTCTACCCATCGAAGCACGAGGTATGGTCGCAGCTCAGCCTAACACGACCGCCCGGCTCGACCTAGCTGATACGCTACACGCGTACAAAACAGAGAATACCTCTCTAAACATACGAGGAGTAGAATCTACTCCGAAACCCACGAATACTGGTTTCAAAAAGGCCCTCTCAAAACAAGCTGAGTTCAAACCCCAACCAGTAGAGAGTAAGCCTCACAAACCGACGGCCTATGTCTGTCGAAACCACGCACGTTTCGGTAACGAAACTCGCAAATGTGCAGACCCAGAACACTGCACTTGGAAGACAAACACTGCTTCCAAAACTAGCAAAAAGGCAGCGACTATAAGCCAGCCTCAAACCTGGGTTTTCAAACGAAAATACTCAGAGATCGGTACAAGAAAGTACCGTTCCAACCTCCGACGTAGAGAGTTCGGAAAACGAATAACTGCCAGTGTATCTGAGCCTATACACCGGCAGTCTACTGAGTATAAAAGGCTTTTTTTCAAGTGCAAACTAAATGGCACTGAATTTCTCATCGACACGGGAGCAGAAGTGAACATTCTGCCCCACAATGTCACAAAAAAATTGGGCTTAAAAATTCGTAAGTCCAACGTTAAGCTCACAGCAGCTAACGGAGCCCCTATAGACACACTAGGGCGAGCTGACACGACAATTAACATCGGCCTCGGAGACATGACCACCGATTTTATGATCACGAAAGTTGATCTAGCGATCCTAGGTATACCATTCCTCGAGTCTTGGGATATCGGAATACGGGTCAAACATAAGTACATTTATAAAGATAAAAATAAAGAGCTATGCCGATCAAAAAATAGCTGCAGTCATGAACAAAAAATTCACCGACGAACAAATAGCAGCTACTATCCCTCATCGTGACAATAACCCTCAACCAGAGGACGTGCAAATCACGGAGGACGAAAACATTCGCTCTATCATTGACAAATACAATGAAAAAATGAGCAAACTTCAAGGAAAGTGGAAAAACAACGGGGTTTACCACCGTATAACCACGGAGGGAACACCAGTACACTTCCGAGCAAGACCCATGGCAGGCGAAAAAAACGGGCTCAAGTCAAAAGTACTTTTGACAAAATGCTTTCAGAAGGCATAATTGCACCATCAGATTCTGAATGGGCATCCCCGTTACACTGTGTGCCAAAAAAAGACGGGTCATGGAGAATCACCGGCGACTACCGTTTCCTGAACGCGAAAACGAAGAAAGACGCCTACCCTCCTCCTCACATTCGCTCT